>CM021102.1:283808374-283996935 GCA_007115665.2 Sequoiadendron giganteum | reverse complement strand
AGGGAGGGAGAGAGAGAGAGAGGGAGAGTGGGAAGGAGAGAGGGAGAGTGGGAGGGAGAGAGAGAGAGGGAGAGAGGGAGAGTGGGAAGGAGAGAGAGGGAGAGAGGGAGAGTTGGAGATTGAGAGAGAGAGGAGTGATTGAGTGAGAGACTTGAGAGAGATAGAGGTGGAGAGAGAGAGGGAAAGAGGTAATATTTAAATATTTTATATATTGGTAATATATATATATATAAATATTTATAGATTAACTAAAATATTTAAATATTATACATTTAATAATATATTATATATTAAATACATAATTCAGTAAGAGATTATCATAAATTGTATATTAAATATATTAAATTATAAACTTTATTGGATATTATATATATTAAACTATAAACTTTACTCTATATTATATATATTAAATTATAAAATTTATTGCATTTGTAAATCATTTATTAAAGATTGTATAAAAAATTTAAAACTCATATCTAAAACATATCATATATCGAATTCAAATCGGATATCAGATTTGAATCGGATATCCGATATGTTGACACAAAATTTAATGCCTAGGGATTAGGCTCGAGATTTGGTTTGGACTTTCCAATCCTAAAAAGTCAACACGTAAAATGTGTTTAACAACTTACCTTACTTTTCTATACTTTGCCCCTGTGGCTGACGACTTTTATTTTACCCAAAATTGATGAAACGAAAAGGGTTTGTAAAGGAGCTTCTCAGCTTTCTACCAATATAAATTATATTCTACTTAGAATCTAATAAATAATTATTTTTTATTTTTTATTAGAATTACGACTAAAGTCCTGATTGATAGTCTGATAGAAAAACATCTATAGCTTTCAAACGGTATCACATTTTTTGAATCCAAAACATATGTCACATTCTATGATTGGCATACTATAGGATAAAAAAAAAATGAATTTCATGAAGTTTTGACCAAGTTAAGGTGGTTAGACATACGAGTTTTTTTTTTTTTTAAAATTGTAATAAAAAATTCATAATTAATTATTTATTTGAAAAAAATTACAAAAAAATATGCATCACATTTGAAAATGAGTCCTCTACTTATATTTAAAATCTTATAATTATTTTTATCATTTCATTATGGTTAGGGTGGTTAGACAGACACCTACTTCTTATTTTTTCCTTGAAATTTTAGTACTACTGCATTGAAATTTCAAATTTTCACCAAATAGATTTTTTTTTTACAAAAATTAACCTAGTAGTTTCGAAACTACATTCAATTTTCCACATATTCTATTTTTACATATTTTTGAAATAATATAGATAATTTATTCAAATTTTTATGTCAAGTTTCCCAACTCGTATTTTCTAAATTTTCATTACCACTTAAGGGCATGTTTTTTCCATGATGATCCTACACATAACCTTAAATTGTGTTACATTCTTGTCATTTTTTATATAGGAAACTATCTTAGCTGGTTCATCCATCATGAGCTTGTCTATAACAAGTGTATAAGCATCACAATAGGTATGTGTTTATTTTATATTGCAAATATATACATTTAGATAGGAGTAGATATATATTTAGTAAATATAATTCTTTGTCAATAATTATATACTAGAAATTACGTGTAGTGACATGCAAAAATGAGCCAATAGGTGGAGGAGAAGTCCAAATGACAGGTATTTATACCCTTTTTTCGACCGGGAGCCAAATGTCGGAAGGGTTAAAATTTGAGAAGGCTGACGAAAATTCTAGCCAAAGTGCACACAATAAGCCTATCGGCTAATTAATTAATTATGAATACAATAAGAATAATAGATAATATAATTTTGATATGAAGCAAATTTGAAATATATACATATACATTAAAAAATTTAGTCTCTGATTTATTTATTAGCGCATCTAATAAAACCTAAGCTCCAGTTTTAGAGAATTTCCACATCTAGGTGCCATAATTCATTAATCACAGGACCACATATGCCTCTAATCAGATCATTTTTTTCATTTTGGAATTTGATGGCCATAGCTATAGGTATTTGACAAAATCATGGAATGGAATGTTACTTATATTTGTTCGAAAACAAACAAAAAAAACTATGTTGATAGAAATATCTCCTTTCTGAAATTAGATTTTTGTTGTCACATCAATTTGGAGGTGAAAGATGCTATGGTTCCTATCTTATTTTTGCGGTCTACATCACAATGGATTTTTTTACGTTGTAGTTTGTGATAGATATTTTGAACGTGTAAGGTGAGATTCATTCCAAAAAACTTGGAGTGCATTTCAGAGCACTTGAAGTGCCTATTCCCCATCACTCGTAATGAATTTGAAGTGAAGTTTCATTTAATTTATAGTGTTAGGGTATGACTACCAAAAATTGTGTGTGTGGGTTTCTAGGAGTTGGACACCGAAAGGGTTAAAAACCAGGAAGGCTGACAAAAATTCTAGCCTAAGTACACACAACAAGCCTATCGGCTAATTAATTCGTATCAATTTTATTTTACTTGTTATAGTCGTCTGCCCAATTTAACAATGTGACAAATCAACAACCATTTCACTATATGAGGACTCCTAATCGTCCTAAGGGACAATCATATGCAGAATGTCTTGCAGAAAAAAGAGCAAGACTTGAAGTAAACAAGAATTGCATTTTTAATATATTATAGTTCAATATAGTGATTTTTATGTTAAATTGATAATTTCTAAATTATGTTATCTAAGTTTCTATTTAGTAGTCTATCTTTTCAACCATTCACATAATTAATCTAATTTGTGATTTTTTTATTCTGCAAGAAACTTTAGAGCCACTAAGTTCTTTGAGGAGGCTCGATTTTGATGATCCAACACAAGATTAGGATTTTATAAAGATTGATATATTTAGGGATTAATAGATCTTGAGATGGAATATATGCCACATTTTGGAAAAAAATTCTTGAGTAGACATATATGCCCAATTTGTATATGCACAAACATAGTTATTCTACATTTTGATATATAAGAGTAAATATTGGATCTAGTTTGTTCCTCATGTGCATGTCTTTCTACTTTGAAGCTTCAAATTGGAATGTATAATTATTCTAGAATGGTTTAAATTTATGATCAATAACATGTAATAGATTAACAAAATTTCATTTTAATAGAACTTATGATTGCAATTGGTAATCCATTAATGTTAGAATTCATTCATATTAAGGTTCACATACGTCACATTCCATGAGGCCACATTTGTTTGACGCATTTTTTCAAATAATTCACTACCTTTTCTATTGTACCACATTTTTCATACATGTCTACCAAAGCATTTTATCAAACAGTTTACTACCTTTTGCTATGGATAAAAGCCTAAAACAGGTGCTTTCAAACAAGCTAGTAGAAATTAACAACATAATAGGAATGACTTGAGATAAGACTATCAATGTGGCTATAGGAAAATTTTCATAGGGGTACCAACAAAGAGGAAGATTAATAGAGTTTCAAATATTTGATTACCTCCATATGTTGCATGTTGAACACTCAATTTGAGAATACACATGATTTTAAGCTCTCTTGAATGAATTTACATTTGACATTATTTTGTTTTTTGAAATCCTATAATGAAGTGGGTAGCTAGTTTTTTTCAAAAGAAGCTAAAATGAATGAAAAATTGTATAAGAAGCACTGCATAATATTTGTTGAGAAGAACTATTTGAAAAAATGCCTCAAAGAATTGTGATATCATAAACAAGGAAATAAAGATGAAAAGAGTAACGTATGACAGTCTTATGGCATTGATTCTTTTGATTGATTAAAAACTTCAAACAAATCATATACAAATTAATGAAATATATTTCATTAGAGTGTTCATTCAAAATTAACACAATCATATTGATAAAAATAAATGTCACTCAATTGTGATAAACACTCTATACAAACCATATGAGTGATGCAACCATCAAACAAAACCATTACAACTCAATGGAATTCATGTCGTTAAAACCTTCAAGCTTAATAACATGTCGGTAGATCCTTCATGTAAAAGATATTAAATCAGATCATGAATAAGAATCACTATCTTTCATCCATGATACATAGAAAAGAACATTATGTACACCATAGGGGTTTGATGCAACCTTAAAAAAAGTCCTTACAACTCAATAAGGCACATGGTCATTAGATTGTTCATGTTAAATCTATATAATAATCATGATCAATAAATAAGACATCACTGAACCATGATGCATGAAAAAATCTATATATGCACATCATATGAGTGTGATACAACCATTAAACAAACCAAATACAACACCATGACATACATGTTATTTGAATTTCCACATGTAATTTTTATTATCATAATGCACAAAAATGAATGTTTCTAGCTATAATGCATGGATAAGAAAACTATGCATAGCATATGGGCTTGATGCACACTAGTCATAATGTACACTTCACACAAAATCAATAACACTCATATGATATTGTCATTTATGTCAATCAACCTTGACCCACACCAAACTTTCTATATGAGTTTGATGAAATCTTCAAATAAGAATATATAGATGTAATACAAATGTAATGAAACCTTTCAAAAAAACCCAACATACAAAAAAATGATATATATCATCAATTACTTCATGAAAATGTCATATAGTCACATAGAAGCATCAATGACACTAAACCATAATGCATGAACAAGAAACTTTCAAAAAAATTCCCTACAAAATAATTTTTAACCATCAAATAAAATCCATCCAAAATCAATAGGATGTTTTCATATATTCCATTTAGCCTAATGCATATTTCATACTCCATTTGAACAATCAAAGACAAGATTCAATGCCATTCAATTATTATACATAAAAAAATGCATTAGACATGGCATAAAAGTTTTATGTATAACATTGGAAATATAATCTACACCATTTAACCTTAATACATAAGTGCACTTGAAACTCAATGACAGAAACTCCATTAGACCAAATTGACTCATCATGAATCTCAATGGCATGCATGCCATTAGACCAAGCATACATGCATTCAGTGTAAAGTTGCAAGGTTGTGTAACTTTCATTTTGTTTGTCGTATGACCAAACCGATAGTTCCAACATGTCTGAATGAGTAGGTTTATGCTAGGAAAGGTCATATTTTGCACCCAAACATGCCAGAGAATTTTGAGCTACAATGAATTGGTGACATCTCTTAAGAGACCAAAGTGCAAAAAGGAAAAAAACTTTGATGTTAATTGGAAATCATGGCACTTAGAAACATTATGTCTCAAGGTATGAGATCATGTAGGGTACCTCTACAATAACCTCTCTTAGTTTTTTATATCTCAGATGCATTTGCTCATGGTCTCAATTTTTTAGTTGGTGGAAAAAGTGTTAGATGCACGCAGTGTAAAGTTGCAAGGTGGTGTAACTTTCATTCTATTTGTCATCCAGCCAAACCAACAATTCCAACATGTCTGGATGGGTGTGTTTATGCTAGGAAAGGTCCTATTTCACACCCAAACATGTTGAAATAGTTTAGCTACATTGTACTAGTGAAGTCTCTTAAGAGACCAAACTGAAAAAAGGAATTAAATTTTGATGAGTTATTACTCAGAAACCATGGCAATCAGAAACATTTTGTCTAAGGCTACAAGATCACCTAGGGACCCTCTATAATAACCTCTCTCACTTTTTGATATCTCTAAGGCATCTGAGCTTTGAAATGAAAGAATGTTTGAATATTCTTTAATTATTTGAAATTCCAATTTTTCTCCCACCGTGCCCTCCTCAACCAACCAAAAGAACCTATACATTTTTGAAACAAGTATCCCTCCTCATAATTATGCATAATTACACCAATCAACAATAGAATGTGCATCACTAATTTTTTCACCACCTATGATCTTCATTTGTTCCTCAACCAAAGCTCTCTTCACACATGCACCTATGCCAGCATGCTCACCTTTTCCATACCCAACTTCAAAAAAATAAAAATATGTGGTACATCCATCTCTAAATTTATTATACTCAACCAAAAAAGTAAATGATCTTTCTTGAATTGCCCTGTATTATCTGACCAAATGAGATTTCAACCCATTGGAATACCTTTTTCTTGCAAGAACTCAAAAAAGTTTTCAAAATATTGTTGGAAAAACTCATATGAATGAAATCTATCACTAGTCATGTAAAAATGGTACTCCCTGATTATATTCTCTTCCTCTTTTGTACTATCAAGGGCATGTCTATATACTATGTGGACAAAATAGCAATTTGAATAGAATTGTAAGATTATGATTATACCTCATTTTGTGGTTGAAATGTGTAATTTTCAACTTCAACAAAATCAACCATGAATATGATGGTTCCAGTTGGGAAAGAGTCCTTACACATCTTGAATTGTCGATCCAACCACTGGGACCTATGGCTATGCCTTGCATACTTGTAGAATTCTTTTTTCTTAAAATAAAAAATAAAATCAACAATATTTACCTCTCTTGTAACCAACTCACATCTAGAACCTTCACCTCCACTGTTCAATGTGTATTTGACTGTCTCAAACCTTTTTTTCTCAACAATTTTGTTAGCAAAGTCATGTTCACTGCCCTCGTGAAAAAATGTTACAAACTTCGATAAACCACCACATTGCAAACACATTTTGTTTAAACAATAATTTATATAAAATAAGCAACCATCACCTCTAACGCATAGAAACGAATCTAAAAAAGTCCCTAGATGACTTGGAAAGTTGCATTGCATGATACTACTGCAACATTTCATTAGTATGCATAGTAGAATGAATATAGCATAATAATTCATGATACATTGAAAACTCAAAGTGGTATTTACAACATGTATTAAAAATATTAATAGGTACACAATAAAATGGCTTGCAAGACTTAAAAACCTTTTGTGAGATTTGAAAATTTAGATATACTTCAAAAAATTGTTTGTACAATATTGTTTGGCTACATTCCAAGAAATGTTTAGGATGTGGTGTGGGATCTCAATTACCAATTCTTAACTTTAAAATATAATTTAAATTTGGTGATACTCTTGATTGGGAGTGCCAAAATTATTCAATTTGCATCTTTACATTATCGGGTAGCTTCTTATCAACATGTGGAAGCCTCCCACTAAAAGCCCACACATTATTTTGAAGAGGATTATTGAGTCTTCCTCTTCTTGAGAGTGCTCTATTCAATGTTTTACATTTAGTTTTAAATCAATAAAATTTTGTCTCATTAAATGAGCCTTTCTCAAATGATGGCTTACTAGTGAGGTTGTGATCACTCTATGAGAAGGTCTTTTATCTTTTTCCTTACTAGTCTTTCAAATAGAAGTTAGAGCATTAAAAATAGTTTTTACAATAATACCTTTTTTCCTGACTTTTTAGTGACATGAATCTTCAATTTTCTTAATAATGGTCTCATTTTGTAAGACTTTAGTAATTGAAAAAAAAGTTGGAATTGTTCAGTTAATGTCTTATCAAAAAAGTATTGATTGAAAATATTGGTAGCCCACAACCAAACTATTTCTGACAACCTTTTTCCATCAAGATTATCTATTATGTTCTCATCTATTTAAAGTAACCATTTAGGGGTTCTCATGTAATTAGGTGATACATAAGGCTCATTTTAATCATTTTTAGTTTCAATATTTTCAATGCTATCAACAATTTCAATAGCAATTCCAACATTTTTTATTTTCAATTTCAACATTTTCAATATTATTAACTTTTTCATTTTCAATGTTATTGAAATTTTCATTTTCAATACAAATTTAAACATCTTCTATATCAATTCCAACATTTTCAATTTCAATATTTTTATTTTCAATTTCAATATGATCAATATTTTCAAATTGTATTTTATTTTCACTTTAATTAATATTTAATGATGGAGAATAAGCCTCAGCTTGAGTATTTTCCATACCTTTTCTTCTTTTCCTATGACTTTCTATATATTTTTCCCTATATTCTTCCATTTTATCTATTGTTAGTTTTCTCTTTCCTTTTCTCTTATAGTGACTACTGCTCCCCATTGCACAAACAAAAAGAGCACATAAATGATTGTAAAGGTTAAAAATATGTAAAAGAATCTTCCAAAAGCTGAATTTTTTTTGATATAGATAGAAAACATGGGATTTCAACAATAAAAATAATGTGGGGACTATTGGAATGCTCAAAATGGTCCCATTTTTTGTTTTTATGTAACTCACAAAATGGATATCCATTTGAAAAAAATATTCATTATGTTTTGCATAATTCAAAACCTAAATAAACAAAACAAATATTCATTTGTAATAGATATCTATTTCCTTTAGTTTTCCATAAAAATTTGTATTATTAATAGAATTAATAGCATTAGCATGACATATATATATTTTTTTTTGTATTATAGATAAGGCGGTCAAAAAATAGTGACTATTACATCGAGTTTTATAGAGGCATGAGGCTAAGCCTCATGTCAAAAAATAGAGACTATTCCAACGAGTAATTACAAAGGCATGAGGCCAAGCCTCATAGTAAGAGTATTAAGCTGAGTACAAAGTCGCCATCCAAGACAAAAAGAAACTAATTGGTAAATAGCAGCCTAAAGTAATATATCATCATGAGTGTCCACCCAGGCAGTCCACCCCATAGATCCCTCCATCCACACAATTTTTTTGTTCTGCTAGATCTGCTCAAGCATACGAAATTGCTCCTCTTTGGCGTTCTTTTGGTTTTTAAGCTCTTTGATAAATAGTTTGCAAGTCCTCTCGAAAACCTACAGGTTGTCCACATTTCTTCTCCATTCATACCCATTCTTCATCTCATAGATGAAAAAGGTGGCGTGTCCTGTCTTCAGGAACCTTTTCAGCTTCTTCCTATCCATCATCATGGTAGTATGAACCTGTAAGAAGATTTTAAAATAAGTGAGTTTACAAAAAGACTTAGTAAGAACCCTAGGGGTGTTTTGAAACCTTTCTTCATTCCTACATTTCCAAACCTGCCAGAGGATATTAGAAGAGAGAACGTTCCAAAACAGATTAGTATCTTTATTAAGCCCATCAATATGTCCAGTGATGATCTCAAGAGTGTTAATAAACATAGGATAATTGATATCAAACATATTCCATATTTCCTTAGCAAAAATACAGTCAAAGAGAATGTGCCTTCCTATTTCAGGCATTCTACATAAGCTATAGTAATCAGCCGCAGAGTTATCTTTTCTAATAGGTAGTCTATCAAGAATCGACAACCATTTGAAGCATTTAATTTTGGGTTCTATAGAGCCTTTCCAAAGAATATTAAAGTAGTTCTTCCAAGAGTAGTTGTCCAAGGTGGTGTACCAAATAGTATTGACATGGTCAATGATGGCATCATTATATCCCAGAATCTTGTAAATGTTTTTGGCTTTGATTTTGGATATAATGGTCCCATCTGGCCATTTGCATTTTAAGTATCTATGAGAGTCCAGATGACAAGTAGTAGGTAAGTCCTTGGTAGCTTTTATAATCATGTTATAGGTTTTCTTCTGGGATGTCGGGATATCAAAATTTTCCCTGAGAACATCCCAACCAATTAACCTATCTTGCTCAAAGAGGTTGGCTAATTGAGAGATGCCTTTATCATTCCATTGTCTAGTGGAGCAGCCCTGGGAGAGGGTGAGAGGCTTGCCAGATAATTGTAAATTCCACCAGATGGATCTTTCACCATAAAGATAAAAATCATCATGGAAGGCCTTGTTAGTGATAAAGTTCCTAACATGAATCTAGGATTTCCATATGGATCTAAAAATTGTAGATCCCTGAATAGTAATAGGAAAGTCTCCGATGATCAGATCATTGAAGGGCAGATTCTTCCAATGCTTAGCATTTTTGGGGAACCCGCTTTCAATATTGCTTCTAATAAGAACCTTCCAAGGGTCATCACCATCCATAGAGTGAAAAATCCATTTGGTGGCAAGGGCAATCCCTTGGATTTTAAGCTCCTTCAATCCCAAGCCCCCCAAGAGTTTATCATTATGACACCACTCCCATTTAACAACATGTATTTTCCTATTACCTTTACCATCTAACCAGAGAAACTTTCTAATAGTTTTTTGAATTTCAAGGATTTGGTAGTTACTAAACATCCAAGCCGAGGAATAGTAGATATTGTAGGAGGAAAGAATTTTTTGGCAGACCTGAATTCTGCCAGCCAAGGATAGGGATCTGTTATGCCACTTGTCCAACTTTTTGGTGATTTTCTCTTTAATCCAAGACCACATATCCTTAAGGGAGGGATTAATAGAGAAAGGTATGCCCAAATATCTCACAATTTTCTGTGGCCCTCCCCATTGAAAGTCATAGTTTTTAAATCAGTCAGGGGGTTGTTCCACCCATCCCAAACATATAGACTTGGGGTGAGAAATATGCATGCCAGAGATAGAGCAAAAGAGACTAAGCTTATTTTGAAGGGCTTTGAAGTTGTGAGCAGTGGCTTCAAAGAAGATAGCAGTATCATCAACAAATTGATAGTTTATGAGCTCTTTGTTGTTAGGGAGAGATATGCCTTTGACAGCTGGGGAGAAAGAGTTGTCTCTGAGAATGTAGTAGAGAGCATTAGAGGCAATAACAAAAAGGGCAAGGGCCAAAGGGCAACCTTGTCTGATGGATCTGCCCAGGGGGAAGGAGTTAGATAGGGAGCCATTGATATCAATCTGGGAAAAAGCGTCTTGAAGTAACATCTTAATAGATTTACAAAAGGTATTAGGAAATCCAAAAGCCTTGAGCATCATGGAGATAAAGTTCCATTCAACCCTATCATTGGCCTTTTCAAAGTCCAGAAGAAACATAGTAGAGTTTTACTGAGAGGAGTTGGCCCAATTCATGGCTTCCTAGCTAGTGATAAGATTCTCTAGAATATATCTTCCTTTAATGAATCCAGTTTGGGTAGAGCAGACAAATTTAGGCAAGATAGTCTTTAGTCTGTGAGCCAGGATCTTGGCAAAATTTTTATAGGAAACATTAAGGAGGGTGATGGGTCTCCAATTTTTTATGAGAGCTTTGTCTCCATCTTTGGGGATTAGCTTAATAATACCCCTATTGATGGAACTACCCAAGGTACCCTTGTCTAAGGCTTCCGAGTAGAGATCCAGAAGGTCTTTGCATATCCGGTCAGAGTTGGCTTTGTAGAATTCCACAGGAAGTCCATCGGGCCCAGGGGCCTTGTCATTGTTAAGGGAGTTGATGGCAGTATCAATTTCCTCCAGGGAGATATCCTTAGAAAGCAGGTTGGCATCCATAGTGGAGATCCTTTTAGGGATAAGAGTTCTGCATTGATTCCTAAGGGAGATAGCTTTTGTTGAGTCTTTAGAGGTAAAGAGATCTTTATAGAAGTTTACAAAGGCCTCTTTGATGCTGTCAAGATCAGAGATTTCTTGATTATTAACAAGAATTCTCTCAATATTCTCATTGGATTTCTTGTGCTTAAGGAGGTTAAAAAAGAATTTTGAGCTCCTGTCCCCATACAGGAGCCAGTGAGCACAGGATCTAATTCTGGCTCCTTTAGTTTTAACTTGCTGGTGTTGTCTAAGGGTTTCCTTAGTATTAATAATGTCGGAGATGAGATCAATGTCAGAGGGGTTGGCTTGGATGTTAGCTTCAGCTCTATAAAGGTCAGAGGAGAGATTTTTTTCAGTAAATCTGTAGCCCTTGGCTCTTTTTTGTCCTATGGTTTTTAATAGATTCTACCAAGCAAGAGTGTTCATGTTCCATCTCTCCGTGTGAGAGCTGGAGGGGAAGTTATTTTTATTAATGAGGCTAATGATATGTATGGAAGCAAGAGCATACTCATCCTTAAGAATACTAGTGTTCAAAAAAAACTTGGGGTTGGAGAGTTTGTTGGGCACAGGGGAGGTGTTAGTTCTAAAATGGATGGAGATGGGGTGATGATCAGAGAGGGGAGTGGGGGTGACGAGGACAGAGTTGCCCTGGGTATCCGGTAAAACAAAGAAGAAATTTTTATTGGCATAGAATCTATCAAGTCTAGAATATATTCTAGAGGGGCCTTGTTGAAAGTTGCACTAGGTATGCCATATGCCAGGATTCATGTCCTTACTTCCGGCTAAAGGGTCAAAAAGATTCATTTTATTTTTCATTCTATTCCAGTGGAATTTTTTAGGTTCTTTCCAAGTAAATGGATTACCACCAGTTTTATCTTCCTGAGACTCAATCATATTGAAGTCCCCTCCTATGATCCAAGGGATGTTAGGAAGAGCAGTCAGCCAGTCCCATAGGCTCACTCTCTCCCTAAATTCATTTGAAGCATAGAAAGAGCATATGCCAAAAACATTGGTATTGTGCTTAATAGTGACCCAAACAACTCTGTTACAAGGGGAGAGCCCATTACCAGTGATATACCTCTCCCATCTTGGGTTAACCAGCAGCGCAACTCCTCCCCTACCCCTAGGGTGATTAGTGTGGAATTTAGTAGCATCTTTCCAAAGGAAATTAAGGTTAGATTCAAGAATGAATCCAGTGGCTTTAATTTCTTGTAACATTAAGAAATCTATGGATTTATTCAAAAAACGCTTAATAACAAATTTTCTGTCTGGGGATTCAAGACCCCTTATGTTCCAAGAGATGCAGTTCATGAGGAAACCTGTGGGGGGGAGGGCATTGGTCTGCTGAGCCCAAAATTGGGTTTTTAGCAATAGAAGGGGTATTCCCTTGTTTTTTATTGGAGGGGTTCTTATTTTTGGAGCCCATAGGTCTTCCCCGCCATTTAGCTGAAGGGAGATCCCCGTTGAGCTCATCGTCGTTATCAGAGGCATTGGGGGAATGGTTATCCACATCCATTGCCTACTTTGGGTGAAGATTAGCGGAATCTGAAGAGCGGTTATGGGCCGGGATGACTTCCAATAGACAGTCATCACCTATCTCCCAGAAAATCTTTCCAAAGTCGACCTTTTTGCCCTAGCTAACTGGAGGGGAGCTGATGCTATCATCTTGGGAAGTGACCATGATAGGGTTCTCTATGATGGGGGTAGGAAGGGGGTCTATGGACTGGGAGCTTACATTGGAGGTGTTGACTTGCTTAGTGGTTTTTTGTCTGCGTTTATTGGAGGTTTTGGACATGGTTTGGAATTCGATGCTTTGAGACTCATTTGGAGGGGACAAAGAGACCATCGGTAGTGATGAGGGGGAAGGGGCAATAGGGAAGGATGGGGCATTGGAGGCCATGGTGGGAGTGGGGTTGGAAGGATCGGCAGAGTGAGGGGTTTTGTTCACAGAGGGTTCCGAGATAGGGTTAGCAGACGTAGGGTGGTTTTGGAGAGGTGAGGGTTTAGTCGGGAGAGGATTTTTCTTAATAATGGGGCAATCTCTCCTCATATTCCCTTCTTTTCAACACAGGAAACAAGCATTCAGCCCTCCAAGAATTTCAACAGGGAAGGAGTAGATATCTTCTGAGATGTTAATGTTTATTGTAGCCGGAATATCTTTACCAAGAGTCAAAGAAACAAGTATCCTGGCATCCATGTGAGGAACCAATCTCACGGTGTCATCCATTTTAATGACCTTGTCGAGTGGTTCAAGCAGTTGGGGAATGAATCTCCAAAGAAAAGGCGGGATTTGTTTGACAAGAATCCATCGTGGGGCAGAAAGGGCAAGAACTTCTTCAAGAATGGCTTCGGGAGTCCAAACCATTGCACGAAAGGAGGTAGATCCGACCGACCAGTATTGCTTTTTAAGCACTTCGGTTTGGGATTCTTGATTAGCAAAGAAAATCACATACAAACCTTTCTAGATTTGTCTACAAAATGAAATATGCAGGCCAAGCTTTAAATTCCAGTAATTATGGAACCGGTCATCTAAGAATTTTCTAGGAGGGCATTTATCAATTTCAACAGCAGAGAAAAATATAGCCGAGTTCCTTAACCTATTCTTTTCCTTCCCAATTTCCATGAGCATTTCTAGATTAGGAGAAATGGAGAAGGGCAAGGAACATCCCCAGAGTTCTTATCGGCTTCGTAGGCACCATGGACGTTCGACAAGTTAAACCTTGCGCTCACGTCAATGGCGACACCGGAGTTAGCCACCGCCTCAGAGAATGACTTGGGTCTAGGTTTAGCGGGAGTATCGAAGCTATTCAAGTCTACAGGTTTAGAAACCCTAGGCATTTTCGAGGGGAGGATGGGGGGTACGGTCTCTACCGAGTGGCAGGGGGGAGAGGGAGATGTCTCCGTTGAAAATTGAGCATTAAATGAAAAGGGAACGGGCACACCTAAACTCGCGCCGTCACCGGGAAAACATAGCCGTCCGTCCTCAGGAGTCGCCACCTTTCGCAGTCGGTGCCAGAAAAAAACTTCCTTGCCAAAAAAAAAATGCATATGTAGGTGATTTTGTATGGAACCAAGTTCAAATGTAGAGTGCAAATTATTTTGGCTATTAACTGATTGTGATTTTATCATTGAGCACAAATTTAAGTACTTTAGAATCCTTTCGCTCATTATGTTATTAAAGTTTGTGTCATTCCATTTGCACCAAATTTTTTATTACAACTTACTTATGCAATTGACTCCACTCATGCACACAAACTCATTAAATATTAAATATTAAATATTATATAGTATATAATATATATTGTATATATAATATATAATATAATTTATATAGTATATAAATTATATATTAATATGTATGGATAGGGAAAGCTTAAAATCTTATACAATTAATAACAGATATCCATTTATAATAGATATCCATTTTCTTCAAATATTTACAAACTGGATTATATATTCTTAATATATAATAAATGTATTATATATTAATATATCATATAATATATATACCATATATTATATATTATATATTATATATATTATATAACATAATGTAGTATAATATATACCATATATTGTATATATTATATATTTTATATAGTATATATTATATATTAATATGTATGCATAAAAAAAGCATCAAATCTTATACAATAAGGGGTTGGGGCCATAGATCGATTGGCTAAATATTTCTTGTTGCAGGAGGTTGGTCACGAGGTCTAGTCTCCCCCACCCCTGTTGTACTGGAGGGCATGTCGCGCCAATGCTATCGGTCATGTTAAAAAGTTTACCAACCACACTGTAGATTATAGGGGGTCATGCTACCCGATTCCTACAGTCTAAAAAATAAAAATAAAAAATTTTATACAATAAATAATGAATATCCATTTTCTTTATATTTTTATAAACCAAATAATACATAAAACCAAAATTATTTATTATTAATATATAATAAATATATTATATATTAATATATCATAATATATTATATATTATATCTTATATATTGTATAATATAAATTATACATAGTATATATTTTATATTAAAAGAAAAAAAACTAGAGTGATGTCCCTTTTAGAACAAAGCCTGTAGACTTACGAGCATAAGAGTAACAATGACAACAAATACACAACCCAAAAAAGCACGAACTATGTACTCGAACAACCAATATAAAAACCGCAAACATAGCCAAAACAAAGCCAAGATCGAGTAAACAGTAAGAGAAAACTAACAAACCTATACTAACATTAGCATAAGTAACTAAACTATTGAAAATGTCCATCATAAGATCCCTAATTTTTAAAATAAGTTTTAAACAAAGCTCATGAAGGGATATACCAGTCATCATTAAACATATAGTTCCAAATAGTAACAACATAGAAAAGAAAAAGACATAAAAGCCATAAATGCCAATCACGAACAAAAAAGAGCATGTCCCACATCCCTAATCTTTCCTCCCACTATGTGGCTTAATCAAAGTTATCATGGCCCAGTCCTCGGTGAGGAACTTGAGAAGATCCTTCTGATCGGTGTCGTCCTCAATAGTGTCAGTAGGGCTATCCTTTTGTAGTAGGAACAGAGTGGTGACCGATCTGTGCATTATCTTGGGAGTGAAGTGGGTGACATCCTGGAGCCTATTTTCCAAACTCTCAACTTTGTCTTTAAGTCTATTGACCTCCTCCCAAACAACTTCATGTTTACTATGAGCTTCCTCCATGGGGTCCTTCCCTTCAGCGATGGTCCAGACCCTAATCTTGACACC
The DNA here is from genome assembly GCA_007115665.2 of Sequoiadendron giganteum. Taxonomy (NCBI): domain Eukaryota; kingdom Viridiplantae; phylum Streptophyta; class Pinopsida; order Cupressales; family Cupressaceae; genus Sequoiadendron; species Sequoiadendron giganteum. Next base: position 283,980,922 of record CM021102.1, on the reverse strand, counting down.
TTTGATTCTAACACTGGAAGGGCCCATAGAACCCTTCTTTAAGCTCTTAGACACATGGGAGGAGCTACTAGAAAAAGAAGAAAGGGATTTGTCCTCACCATCCTTTACATAATTGATTTTTTTTTCACATTTCCCCCATAGTCTGAATCAGAGGCCACTTTGGGAGTCTTCTCCCTTTCAGGTTTAGCAATCACACGATTGGATCTATGAGGAGTACTGGTTTCCTCCATAATTTTGATATCAAAGTCAATTTTTTGAAGTCTAAATTTAGTTTTTTTGGAAGCTTTGGATTTGCCTCTAGGGGTAGGCGCAACACATTTCTTTTCCTTCTTGTTTCTAATAGACCCAGTATTAGGGGAAATATTATGGGGAGAGGTTTTAAGAGATGGGTTTTTAATGTATTTTTTCTTACTAGTGCCTGGGGCATTCATGAGACTGGCAGATGGAAGAGTCAAGGACATGGGGACTTCCTCAACAATAATGGGTTGATGAGGGTATAGAGCAAGGTGGAAATGGTAGAGTATAAACATAATCCCCTGGTGTAGAAAGGTAAACTTTCTACTCACATTCAAAAATTCAACCACATCATTCACAATATTCTCTAACGAGTTAAAAGGAAGAAAAACATGGAAATATAATTATGTTTCCTTAGGTGATTAAGAAAAGGAAAATGGTAAAACTAGTACACACTGAATCTCCCTTCAAGAGTGAAATATTTCATCACCACCATCAAGAATCTATTCCACAAATTAGGTAATTTCTCATGGTCGTAGCCACCCTAGAGTTTGATAGGCTTCTCCTCAGCATGGAAAAACTGACTAAGACTAACCTGGTCTGAAACTTTGGTAGTCTTCTTCCATTTCCACCCATCGATGGCCAAACCAATAGCTTTAGCAATGACCTCCTTGTTAACTTCAATAGATATTATCCCCATAGTCACCCTCCTCTTCGACCATGAGGTGAAAAACTATTTAGAGAGGCTCTCATCAAACCTCGACATGCATTCCATGTATGGGGTAATTCCTACTTCTTTGTAAATATTCCAGACCGTGTCATCCATCTTCCATTCATCAACCTTTTTAGGCTCAACCCAAACACGATCATCACCCATGGCCCCAACAAGCAGATTGTGAGACAAAAAAGTAGTTGCAGAGAAACAAGAAGGCAGAAGAAAAATGAGAATGTTAATTTCAGAGTAGTGGAATCCCAATTTATTACCGATAGTCATGGGAAACAAGAAATATACTCCCCAAAACCAGCATAGAGATGGTAGCTCCCTCATGCAAAAATTCCTTCACATAATAAAACATGGTGATGTTGCTAGGCATGGAGGTCATGGAAAATCTAAGAAATTTGGTAAGGCCAAAAAGGATGACATAAAAATAAAAAAGGTTCAAAAAATAATGAACCATTCGGCCAGAACAACCATTATGAAAAATACCTCATGGCATCAAGGTAATTTAGGTACATTCCATGTGGCCTTTCCAACTCATGGCCCTTCTCATACATTAACAACCAATATTTGAAATTCAAATTCCTGTCGATATGAACAAAAGAGGATATCCAAAACCAAGTTTGGATAGAAAAGTAAAAGATAATGGTTCCCATGGAAAAATGAATAAGATTCATCCCTCAAGAGAAAAACTATAGGAAGAGGCAAAGCAATTTCCTTCCTCCAACAACATTGACCCACAAGATGAAGCCCCAAGGTGGCCAGACTATTCGCCACTGCATTTCCTTCCCTAAAGACATGTTGTAGAGTGAAATCCTCAAAAATGGAATGGAGGTATCTAACATCTTCAATTATCCCTTGGGTTAGCTACCTAACAGTTAAAGTACCTCTCGTGGCATCAATAATCAGCCAAGAGTCCCCTTTAATTTCCAAGGTTCTGATGTTGATTGACAATGCAAACTTTAGCCCCCAAAGCAGAGCCATAGCTTCTACCTGGTTATTAGCATGTTCATTTAAATTTCTTGTATAGGCAACAATTAAACTCCCCTAATGGTCCTTGATGGCACCATCCCCAACCTTTTTCCTTTCTCTGGCAACCCCATCAAAATTTAGCTTATACCATGGTGGTCTAGGAGCTTCCCATCTTGTGTTTAGTTGATCCATCTTCTTAGAATTGTCAAAATTGTGAAAGTCCTTAGGAAGTTTCGACACCCTAGAAATCTCATTGTCCCAGCCCAATGGGGGAAAACTAGGAGTCCTCCACCTATAAATAGAGATATTTTCCAAAAGTAGTTTATTGAACATGACTAGCACACTTTCAATAGAACTCTCTTTATCCCTAAAAGTCCTATTGTTCCTCTCCTTCCAAAGGAACCAACAAATATGGGGAGGAATTAGCTTACAAAGTTGTTTGATGAGTGGATTTTTTGAGGGGCACCACCAACTTGCAATAAATTGTTGGATATCCCTACCAAAAATCCATTGAATGTTAAAATTTTGAAGGATGCATTGCCACACTTGGGAAATGAATTGACAATTGATGAACAAATGAGGAATAGTCTCCTCCTCCAGTTTACAAAGTGTATATTTGTTAGGAAGTTGAAATCCCCTCTTGAAAAGGTTATCCTAAGTTAGGATTTTACCATGAATTGAAGCCCACCAAAATAATTTAATCTTAGGGATAAATTGTGTGTTCCACACCTTTTTCTAGCACTTTCATCACCCTCAAATTTAAGTAACATATGGTAAGAAGACTTGACCGAGAAGGCCCCTAAGTGGTTCTTTGTCCAAACTAGCTTGTCCTCCCTATGAAATAGAGGTACTCTCACTTTATTTAATAAGGATTGGATTTCATCAACCTTAAGGAGAAGGTCAATCCTGTTTAAGAACTTTTGAGCTAGGTTCTTCCATTTACTCCCTGGGGGTGAAATAATAAACAATGAAGGTGCCAAATAAGGTTGTAGCATGCTCCCTTAGCAAGAATTTTTTCTCAGAAAGGGGCTTGTCCCCAATCCATTGATCCTCCTGGAATCTTATTCTTCTCCCATTTCCAATTTTCTACTTAACACCTTCCTTAATAAGTGGTCTAAATTTGAGGATGTTATTCCAAATCCTCGATCCAGAGGGGAGACCATTCAAATCCAAGGCCCTATAAAAGTCCCAAATATTTAGATACTTAGCTCTCATAATCTTACACCATTCCACCTTGCCACTCAAAATATTCCAACCAATTTTTGACATGAGGGCGTTGTTTAGATTGGTTAACTTTCTAATCCCAAGGCCTCCTTGACATTTAGGATGGCAGACAGTGTCCCAATTGACCAGAGCAAATATTTTTTTATCTTTTGCACCAGTCCAAAGGACGGTCCTTTAGATTCTTTCCAATTTCTTTGCCATGGAGCCTGAAATTTTAAAGAGGGAAAGGAAATAGACCAGGACCCCCTATAAAGAGGCTAAGAGTAGCATTTTATGAGCACTACAAAGGAGCTTACCATTCTAGCCTACAAGTTTCTTTTGCATTATTTTAATAGTAGTGTTCCAAAAATATGGGTTAACCTCCTTCACTGTGAGAGGTAGGCCAAGGTAGGATCCTAGAAGAGAGGCACTTTGATAGCCTGGGACAGATAATATTTTAGCCTACAAATCAACTTTAGTGTTAAAGAAAAATATACTGCTTTTTTGATAGTTGATACATTTCCTAGAGGTGGTAGCATAATCATGAAGAAGGCCCTTCCATTCTCTAGATTAAACCATTGAAGAGATTACAAAAAGGAAGATTTCATCCACAAATTTTTGTAGAGCTGAGGGGGGAATGGAGGAGGCAACTTTCACTCCTTGAATTTTGCCTAAACATAGGAGATACATAAAATTTCTACTCAGAACTTCAGCCACCATAATGAAGAGGTAGGGAGAGAGAGCTTCCCCTTGCCTAATGCCTTTCCCAGATTTAAAGAAACCCCAAGGAGTCCCACTGACCAAGATAGAATAGTGAACCGACTTAATGCATTCTCTGATAATCCCAATTAAATTATCATTGAAGCCCAACTTAGCCAATATTAAATAAAGAAATTTCCATTTGACTCTATCATACACCTTAGAAATGTCTCACTTGAAATCCATACCTTGGTTCTTACATTTTTCCATAGAGTGGATAATTTTGTGTGTCGTAATAGCAAAATCAAGGATTTTTCGCCCCAGGACAAATCCATTTTGGCATTTGCTGATGATCTTATCTAGAAGTGGCTTCAGGCGATTGACCAAGAATTTAGAGAAGACCTTGTAGATAGTGTTGCATAGGCTTATAGTTCTAAATTCAACCATGCTCTTCAGGTCCTATATCTTAGGGACAAGGAAAATATAGGTATTGTTCAACTTTTTCAATAATTTACCAGTCTCGATAAAGTCTATAGCAGCCATGGTCATGTCAAATATTATACTATCCCAGTATTCTTGGAAGAACACTAGGGGGAAACCATCTGGTCTTGGGGCTTTGTAAGCACCCACAAAAAATGTTGCCATCTTAACTTCCTCCTCAACAACAAGGGCAAGAAGCTACAAGTTGTCCTCCAGACTAACAATAGTTGGGAGGTGACTCAAAATTCTATTTTGCACACTAGTATAAATACAATTATCATTATCCATGTAGATGAGCTTGAAATAATGTTCATTTATTTCACCAATTTTATTTGTCTCATTAATCTCTTGATTGTCTTCATTCCATAAGTATTTAATGGTTTTCCTTTTCTTGTGTCTGCTAGTCGACCTATGGAAAAAGTAGAATTCTTGCCGCCCTCCTTCATACATTGCACTTTAGACCTTTGTTTCCAATAGATTTCTTTATTTAAGTTGTCTTTCCATTTCCTCCTCCAAGTTTCCTCTTCATCATGTAAATTTTGGGAGGTGTTACCCTTGGCCATAAGGTTTTGGATATTGTCAAGTTTGACCTCAATCTCCTTCTTTTGCTTACAGATGTCACCAAAGGTAGATTTGGACCACCCTCTAACTTCCCTCCTGATAAGATCAAAATTTTGAGAGATTTTGTACATTTTAGATCCTTGAACTAGATAGCTCCACCAATTTTTTATGCAATTTCTAAAATTAGGATGTGTCACCCACATAATCTCAAATTTGAATGGATGGGGGCCAAAGAAAGGTTTATTCATCCAATGGAGAAGAATTGGACTATGGTCTAACACAATCCTAGGAATAGAACAAAGAGAAGCATTACATCCTAAGTCCCAACCCATAGAGACCAGCACACGATCTAAGAAGACCTAAATAAGATCTTTGCCTTTCCTATTATTGGAGCAAGTAAAATGATTACCTTGCAGTTCCAGTTCAAACAAATTTGCCTTGCTGATGAAGTCAGAGAGGTCACACATGATGTCACTATAGTCCATAAGGCCATTGAGTTTCTTCGAGGGGAACAAAGGAGATTTAAAATCACCAGCCACCATATACAAAGAATTCTTGTCTTCAATTATTAGAGATAAGACTTCATCCCACAAACACTTCCTTCCTCGACGAGTGTTTGGGGCATAGATGTTGAAATAATGCCAAGTGCAATTGTCCGCTCTAAGAGTCATAGCCAAGAAACAATGAGAAAATGCATAGGCTTCCACATCAATCTTAGTTGGATTCCACATAGTAGCAATGCCTCTAGAGGCACCATCCGGCTCATTGTAGAAGGAGGAACCTGACCAAATTTTATTAGCTAAAGAAGAGAAGGTCTGATAAATCATATAAACTTCCTACAAAAGGACATCAATTTTAAGATCCTGAATATCCTTTCTGAGAGCATACTTTTTCTGGGGACTATTCAACCCCCTCATGTTCCATGAAAGGAACTTCATTTTATATTGTGGTGAGTTAAGTCCAAGGTTGATTTTCATCCACTGGAAATTTCTCTTATTGTAGCTTTGTGCCTAGACAATATCTCTGGGGGTTCTCCAACCCTATTGTCCATTTCTTTATCCACTTTCTTAGTTCTTGTTTTCCTCTTCTGAGACTACCAATCTTCATTGGAAACCCCATCCACCTAGGATTTAGAGGCCAATGCCTTAGATTCCGAAGAGATGATCATATACTTGGTGACTTCCCCAACCAGGTCATCCTCATTAGTGGGCTGAGAGGGGGGAAAACAAGAAGTGTCATTTTTCAGTCCTAGACTTCATAAGGGTAGATATCCCTACTTCTAGCTATTAAAGGGAATTATCAGTATTTTCCACCCCAACCCCATCATGAGGTTGGTTGGAAAATAAAGTATCACTTACTAATAGACTTGAGTTTGAGCATGTAGAAGATAGACCCAAATCCAAGACATGGGAAGACCGACCACAATCCCTTAGGGGGTAGATTTCACCTCCCTCTAGAAAGCTTAGGGATTTCCCACATTTCTTCTCAAAAGTGTTCACCTGACCTCTAGGGTCTGAAGACTTCAAAATCTCATACAGGCCCTCAGTAAATGGGTAGTCCTCTAGCTCACTAACCTTATTGTTCTCCTTGCTGGAACAAGGGGCTTTTTGCATATTCCTTTTCCCTGCTGAAGGGGATGGGATTTTCCCTTTTGGAGAGGGATTCTTTGACACCAAGGCTTTATAGTCTACAATGATATTCCCCTATTTCCCACAATTTTTTAAAAAAAATGTGGCATTTTCATAAATAAGGTCCTGTTTCCATTTTCCCCATTTAGATTTCAAAGTTATAAAGTTGGGGAGGGACTTGTTAATTGCAACATTCACACAGAATCTAGCAAAAACTAGCCTGGATTTAGCCAAAGTGACCACATCCATAGAGACATTATTTCCAAATGATTTTCCAATCCAACAAAAGATTATTTCATCCCAAAAATCCAAAGGGAGGCTGAGCATACACACCCAAATAGGAGCCGTCTGAGAGAGTTCAGCAGCCGGATCAAATCCCGACCTACATTTCGCCAAGGCCAGGAAATATTTTTCATAAGCCTAGGAGCCCAAAATAACATAGATTAAATCCTCCTTATCCATGAACTTGAAGAGGAATAACCCACCTAGCATTGTGGAGACACTCACACTTCCTTTGAGCTTTCAACGATTGTTAGTCCATCGGCGAACCATGTCAATAGTGGGTCAAAAAGCAAAAAGTCTACCCACCAATGTAAGGTGAAGCGATGAAGTGACATCATCCATGACCAAGTCCAATAATTAGAGCTCAGTACCATCATCTGAGAGAACAATGTCCATAGTAGAGGCCTCCAGAGCACTATTGCTAGTCCCAATGAGGGAATTCTTCCAATTACCCTTGGAGGAAGTGGAAACCTTAGTGTTGTCACTATCCCCCATAATGAGAATCGTATTCAGTGATTTGGGCACATGCGACTCTAACCCCACACCCCCATGAGTCACTATAGAAGCACATAGAGAACGAATATTTTCCATATCGGGTGGGGGTTAGGTGGTGGGGAGGCAGAATCCTCCCCAAAACCAGTAGACATGGCCAAATTTTTTGAAATACAAGAGCAAGCGATTGCAGAGTAGGAAAGTGGGAGTTAATCAAAATATATTCTCCTATGTTATTCCTCATTATTGAGTCTTATTTCACTTATCTTTATTGTGCTACATATTATATTTAATATATATACTATATACTATATTATTTAATATATTTAATACATAGTATATATTATATATTATTTATCGTACACTCTCTTTCAACTATCTTTCTCTCTATTCCTCTCACTCTCTCTCTTTCTCACAACCCTCTCTCCTTTTGAATCCTCTCTCCCTCTTAGGTCTCTCTCTCTCTGGCCTCTCCCTCCCACCCTAACTATATAACTCTCTCTATCCATCCCACTCTCTTTCCCTCTCAGTTCTATCTCTCCCTCTATCTTTCTCTCTCAGGTCTATCTCTCCCTCTATCTTTCTCTCTCAGGTCTCCCCCACTCCCCCTCTCTCCCCCCTTTCTCTCTCTCAAGTATCTCTCTCTCCCTCTCTCCCTCCCTCTCTCCCTTTCAAGTCTCTCTTTCCCTCTCAAGTCTCTATTTCTCTCCCTCTCCCCCTCCCCTTCTTCCTCTTAATTCTCTCTCTCTCTCTCTCTCCATCCCTCTCAGGGCCTCTCTCTCTCTCTCTCCCTCTCTCTCTCTCTCAGTTCTCTCTCTCTCTCTCCCTCTTTCAGGTCTCTCTCTCTGCCTCCCTCTTAGGTCTCTCTCTCCTCTCTCTTAGTTCATGCCCACTCCCTCTCTCTTAGGTCTCTCTTTCTCTCTTAGGTCTCTCCCACCCCCTCTCTCCCCTCTCTCTCTCTTAGGTCCCTTCCACTCCCTCTCTCCCTCTTAATTTTGTTTGGCTCTCTCAGGTCTCTCCCACTCCCTCTCTCTCTCTCTCTTAATTCTCTCTCCCTTCCTCTCAGGTCTCTCTCTCAGGCCTCTCCCACTCCCTCTCTCCCCCTCTCTCTTTATCTCTCCCTCCCTCTCAAGTATCTCTCTCCCTCTCTCTCTCTCTCAATTCCCTTCCACTCCCTCTCTCTCAAGTCTCTCTCTCTATCCCTCCAAATTTCTCTCTCTCTCCCCCTCTCAAGTCTCTCTTTCTCTATCCCTCTCAAGTCTCTCTCTCATCTCAACAAACTATCTCTATCTATCTATCTATTTATCTCTCTCTCTCTCTCTCAAGTATGTCTCTCCCTCTCAAGTCTTTCTCTCCCTCCATCTTAGGTCTCTCTCCCTCTCAAGTCTCTCTCTCCCTCCATCTTAGGTCTCTCTCCCTCTCTTTATCTCAAGTCTCTCTTTCTCTCTCTTTCTCTCTCCCTCTCTCTTAGGTTCCTCTGACTCCCTCCCTCTCTCTTTCCCACTCCCTATCTCCCAAGTCTCTCCCACTCCTTCTCTCTCTTAGGTATCTCCCTCTCTCTCTCTCAAGTATCTCTCTCCCTCTCTTCCTCCATCTCTCTCAAGTATCTCTCTCTCCCTCTCAATTCTCTTTCTCTCTCTTAGTTCTCTCCCACTCCCTCTCCCTCTCTCCCTCCCTCCCTCTCCCTCTCTCAAGTCTCTCTCTCTCTCCCTCCCTCTCAGACCTATCTTTATATCCCTCTCAAGTCTTTATCTATTTCTCTCTCTCCCTCTCTCTCTCAAGTCCCTCCAACTCCCTCTCCCTATATCTCTCTCTCAAGTCTCTCCCATTCCATCTCTTTATCTCTCTCAAGTCTCTCCCTCCCACCTATATAGGATTATTTGAAATCTTCTGGTTGATAGAATTGATAACAATTCACTAGGAGGAAGTAAAATAAACCATAAAAGGGGTGGTTTTGTTTCCTTATTTGTTAATAATATTCTTAGATATAATATGTTGTAGATTCCATGCCCCAACACAATAGTTGCTTATTCCCAAATATATGCCAATGGCCTTCTCTTGCTCCTTCTCTTTCCCTTTTCCCTCCTCTATTCCCTCCATGCTTAGTGAGCTACCTTCATATTCTCTGGAGGTTCATGTGAAGTGATGAGTAGCATGGATGAGATCTCTTCATGTGAACATTTTTTTTTTCTCCTTTGTAAGTGACTTAGATGAAAGGCTTATCATCCTTCCCTTGGATGATGGTAACATGCTAAAATTTCAAGTCGTCTTGCACACAAGAATCAGAAAAGAAACTTCCAATGAGTCACTTGGCATCAAAGACAATGTTAACAAGATTGTTTGAAATCTAGTGCTTGACAACATCACCAACAAGTCTCTAGAGGAAGTAAAAGAAACCATAGGAGTGATTCTATTTCTTGCTCATTAACAATAATCTAAGCCATGTTATGTTGCAGCTACCATACCCCAAAACAATAGTAGCTTGTTCCCAAATCTATTCCAATGGCCTTGTCTTCCTCCTTCCTTTTGTGTTTTGCCTCCATGCGCTATGAACTGCCTTCTTTGTCTTTGGTTTGAAACTAAAGAAAAATGAAAATGTAGAAAGCTAATTTAACTAGATGTATTTGGGCTAATTCAAAATGTACAGGGAATGTGATACTCATTTGTAAAGTTGAAGTTGTATAAAATAATTACATGTTCTTTCCATGCCTAAAACTTCATTTATTTTCCATTTATTAAATTCTATATTTTAAATTAGATGCACATCAGTAAATATATAATATATACTATGTATTAAATATATTATATAATATATATAAAATATAATACATAATGTTAATATAATATATATTATACTATATAAAATTTATGTAGTATATAGTATATAATATATAAAATAATATAATAATATAATATAGTATATAATACATAATATGGAATACGTAATATATATAATATATTTGTATATTAGTATATATTGATATATTAAATATTAAATATTATAAATAATATGTAATTAATGAATATCCATTACAAACAAATATTTGTTAAAAATAGATATCTATTTTTTTGACAAGATCAGTAGGCTTGGGATTTGGTTCAAGATTGCAAAACTTGGAAAGTCAACTGAAAAAATGTGTGTACAAATTTTCCTTAAGTTTTCGAAGTTCTCCCTTATGGCTGATGACTTTTTATCTAAATTTGATTAAATGAAAAGGGTTTATTGAAAAAAAAATCATTTTTCCACCAATATAAGATATGCATTATTTTGAATTTAATAAATAATTATTATTGATTTTCTACATACATTATGACTAAAGTCCTGATTGATAGGCTAATTGAAAAACTTCTATAATTTTCAAACTATTTCACATTTTTTGAATCTAAAAGATGTGTCACATTCTATGATGTGCATACTATAGGATTAAAAAATAAAAATTGTATTTCATAAATTTTTGACCAAATTATGGTGGTTAGATAAACACGTTTTAATAATTTTAAAATGTTCTAATAAAAAAATCTTAACTAATTATTTGAGTGCAAAAAATTACAAAAAAATTGTGGCACATCCAGGCATGTGTCTGCTACATATATTGAAAGTTTTAGAAAAACATTATTTTTCTTGTACTTAGGTTGGTGAGACATACACCCGTTTTTTTATATTTTTCTTGAAAATTTAGTACTACTACATTGAAATTTCATTTTTTCACAAAATAGATTTACTTTTTTACAAAAAAGGACTAATAACCTAGAAACTACATTCAATTTTCTACAAATCCTTTTCTTATATATTTTTCAAATTATGTTAATGACCTATTCAAATTTTTATGTCAAGTTGCCTAACTCTATTTTTTATGAATTTTCATTGCCACTTAGGGGCCTAGTTTGGATGCCCATGATCCTACACTGACCTCGTTGACCTTGTCTATGGTCATTTGTTCATTTGTATGTTTCTTTTGGATGAGAGGATGGATAATTAGAGTACTTGATTAGTCAACTATTGGGACTTGTAGAATGTAGTTTTATCATGATTTCATTATAGCTTGGTTATATTTCATTAGTTACACCTTTTAGTGGGATATTTTGATAGTGATGGTTTGGCATTATAGGATTGATTCTTGATGTTTTGATGGTGATTGTATCTTCTTAGATTAAATATCTTGGTTCTACTTCTTCTCTATAGCTTTTGGGATTAGAATTGAGTGTGTGGAACATGGGCGATCTTCATTTAGGAGATGGTTGTCATGATACCATGTGTAGCTCAGTATCACAGCTCAATGGGATTTTTTGGTAGTGATGTGAATCCATCATTGGTGATGGATGGTCTTCTTTAGTGTTTGTGTATTTCTTGGAGGAGCTCTTAGATCTTGTTGCTGCAAAATATTTATTTCATATTTGTAGGTTCACTATAAATATATGGCTATATTCATGTGATTGGAGATGTTGATTCTCGGTCTAGATTGTTTTTGGTATTGTGTCATGGTTTTCTCTTCATAATAGCTTAGATATTTGACATGATACATGTTCCCTTGAGAAAAGGATGTATGCATTGTTGTTGTGATCCCTTTGGAGGAGATGGTTAGATCATGATGTCATGTTGGGTTCCTCATTCTACAATTGGAGCTTTGACATTGATCTTGTTGGTTCTCTTCGTATTGAGTATATTGGTCTTTTTCTTGGGAGCTTCATGAAGGCATTGTATTACATTTGGAGCTTAGCATGGATCGATCATTTTTAGGTTCTCATAGATACTTCGAGATTTGGGTGAGGTTGGATTTATCTTGAGATGGTTACTCTTTTGAGGTTTCAACAATAAGGCTGAGGAGCCTTCACTTGAATATGGACATAAGTGTTGGAAGTTTGTGGATTTTTTCATTGATATGTCTACTAGAAACATGCGTATGAGCATGAGTTGTATAGTATGTTGTGTTATCATTGATGTCAACATTCTGTTATTATATGAAGATCATGGTGTAGAAAATTTTGTATCACTTAACCATGCATGAAGATGGTAATATAGTTCTTAGTTGCAAGAAGGTTTGATCCGATGTAGTTAGTTGAAGTGGAAAACTGGTTGTGTCAGAACAATATTTTTTAATGTACAAGACATTTGGTATTTTGGTCTGCTTTGGTATGCCTTGAATAATATTTCTCTATAGTTTTAATACAATTTTGTTGTATGTTAGAGGATTCTAAATCTATATTTTCACATTATTTTTTCTCTAGTGAAGAAGTTATGAATGAAAAAATATCAAATCTGCTAGTGACAATGATTGCAAGTATAGGGTGTATGTTTTGATAAGTCCGCACTTCATTGCAGATTGGTATATGGTCTTACAGATTTGTGGGAGTGTTTATAGGTGTCATAGAGTTTGGGCTCCAAGTGGCATAATTTTTGGAGGTCTTCATGTTTTTTTTTGGTTGAATAGTTGATGAATTTTGATGTTAGATCACTACCAGTGTTGACCTGGTATCTTTGGGATATTGTAGAGTTTTAAGAAGTATTGATCCATTATAGAGGTGTTATTATAGGTCCACCTTGACCTATCTTATACGTTACAAGTTTGAATTATGGTGTGAGGTGTGTATTTTGAGCCGAAAAGCTATATTTTATATGATACATCTAATTAGGCCAACCTAATTGATGTTTGAGGTTGATATATATATATATATATATATATATATATATATATATATATATATATGAGAGTTCATTTTTAGTGTTTTTAAAGAATGTATGTGAAAAATTATTGTTGATGGAAATTATGTGAAAGTGATGCGAGTGTAGAGAAAAAAAAATACCAACTGCACAAAGGTACCCATATTTTAATGGTTTCTATTATTCTTGCAATAAATTATGACATAAGCCTATGAAATGAAAAAGTAGAATGAATTGAAATGTTTAATCCTTTCCTCATTAGTGCTTTACATGTAAAATATTCAATCATAAAGCTAGTGAATGTAGAAATATAATGATGAAAAACTATAGTAATGGTATGAGGTTTCAATCTTTTAATGACTATTGTTATGCATGAAATAGACTTGGGAATAAATCTAAACAATGCAGATCCAAAATGGGTGGAAGTAAGCTTGTTCAAAATGTTGGTACTTGTTACAATTGGAATAGACCAAGACACATCTCCAAATTTTATAGAATCAAGAATGTGAAGAAGAAAAATTTGGTAAAGAAGAATGATCCAGTGAAAAAGATTGATCTAGTAGAGACGAAAAAAGAGATGGACAAGATTTGGAGAAAGAATGAAGATAGCTAGACTAATACTGAGTCTATACCAACATCTAGTGCAGATGTTTCCTTCAAAAACTAAGAAGAAATACTTGGCTTAGGGGGAGCATTAATAGAATATTCTTTATCCCGTACCAGAGAAATGGTGTGGATGCTTCAACATGTTGATATGAGGTGTAGGTTAACATGGTTACCTATCAGTAGAAAAATCAGTGGAAAATATTGAGTTGTAGAAGTTTGTAGAGAATTTGAAGTTGATTATGTACATAATTAGGGTTTTAATAGCTTTTCAAATTGTGTATTCAATGTGAATTAGGTCAGTGAAAAAAGTTTTATAATTAATTTAATACACAATCTAAGTCATTTAAAAATGAGCATTTGAGGAGAAAAAGAGCAGTGAAGAGTGAGGTGAATAATTCCAAGTGATCTTTTCATATGAAACCCTAACTAGAAGGTGATCAAAGGTATTTACATTTCTATTTTTCCCTAAGTTTTGAAAGTGGTTTGATTTTTTTGCATAATGTATACACCACATGTTGTAGAGGTAGTGGATCATCCCCAACCTAAATTTATATGACATCCTGGCAAATCCCTGATGGATGATTTGGATGGTGTGTTTTCACACTTTCAATATGTTTTTCCGCACACATAAGACATAAGAGTATACATTAATTCAAATTTGGAAGAATATGATCATGGTAAAATGGATGTGTGGGTTAATGAACTCACCAGAGAAAAAATTAAATTGAAAATAGAATTTGAGAGCCTGGTGGAGAAGAAACTTGATGTATGGGACTATTTTCATAAATTTATCCATGATGATGCTTGGTTAAGGTTTTCCCTAAAAATAATACATGATAGACTCATTTGGTTTGATATACCTCACTTAATCAAAAAAGAGGTGATTAGTGTTTTTATGAGTTTATGTTCAATTGGGCCAATTTCGACACTAAAGTATATGAAGAATGACGTATTGATAGAGCTAACATGAGTGACATATGACAAGAGATCTTTGACAATCAATAACATTAGAAAACTAAAAGTCAAGTATTTCACAATGATGATTGGCTATAAAATATATTTCACTAATAGAGAGAACTATGTATCAACAACCGCTATTAATACAATATATGAAATGGTTGTGAAAATTGTGGATTTTAATTTGTGTGGACTATTGAGGGAACAATTAATTGAGAACTTATAGAAGACAAAGGATTCAAAATATCCTTTCAAGTTCAACACATTGCTCATTTTTTTGTTCTTTTAATTCTTGAATGAGATTCTGAAAACAAAGAATATAGTATGGTTGAAGGATAGACTAGTAGTGCATTAAATTAGAGACCACCTAAGGAGGTTAGGTGATGTGGAGAAACATGAAGCAGCATTGTAGGGATTATTCAAGATATTTCAGAAGAATATGTAGGCTAAAGAGAGGATTCCTCAGAGCATGGTAGAGAAATATAAGAATGATATCACATTCTTGGTGATAAAAGATAGTTGCATCATATAGGTTGTTGAGCCTACAACTATTTGGATACTATATATGGGATATGAGATTACAAAGGAAGAAATCACCGACTCAATAGACTTTATGTTGAGAAAATATAGAGACATCTATAAGGAGAGATATGACACCTATGTGGATAAGTCCATGGAGGTGCATATGGATCAAAGGAAAACAATATAAAAAATGGTTGAGAAGATGATTGCACAAGTTGTGGAGGCTATGGGCCTCATAAAATAAAAAGTAGAGAAGGCTAAATTCCATTTATGGCTCACTGTGAGGATCATCAAGTGTTAGGAGATCTAGTAGAACAACTACCACTCCTCTGATTTCTCCCAAGTCTGCTAGGACTAATTCTATCATTAGACAGAAGAGGAAAGATTCAACAATTACTTAGATGAAGGAGAAAAAAACTCTGACAAAGCAACAAAATATTCCTAAGAAAGAAAAGGCCACTCTGGCAATCCAACAAACAAGACTTGCAAAGAGAAGAGTAAAATCAAAGGTGATAAGAGATAAATTTTTTAGTGTTAATGTGGATGAAGAAGAGGAAGAAGAAGAGGAAGATACTAAACCCTCAAATTAGAAGAGATTAGGTACATATAAGGAATATTCTAGTGTGAAGAGGAAAAATAAACATTGTGGACACTAACGGTGAAGCAAAGATAGAGAAGGAAAATACAAGCTACAAAATTCAGAAGAGGGAGAAGGAACCTAAATCTAAGAAAGAGAAGAAGTCACCAAAAGACAGGAAAAAGAAAAAGAAGAAGACTCTAGTAAGGTCACATAGCCCTATAAAATTAGATGCCTTATTCAATGGGATTGTAGAGAATGAAATGTTAGAAGAAACTATTGCATTGTATACTACTATGGATGATGTTGATAAGGAAAAAATAGAAGAAGAAATCATAAAATACATTATTACTTTTGAATTAAATATGAATAAAATTGAAAAGAAAATGCCTATAGAGAAAGAATGTATTGATGAAGAAGAAAATCTGAGGTATTTTTCTTTGGATAAGATTAGTGTACCCCTTTCGAATGAAAATAAAGCCATATTATCTTAGGTGTACAATAATGAGTTCCAAATGAAGCAAAGGGTAGCCATTCTTATGAGTAGAGATTAGAATGATCTTGAAAGTATCCAAAATGAATCAATTGAAAAGGTTATATATTTGGAAACAAGATTAGGTCTAACTTCGGATGATGCAGAGGAAATACATGATGATTATTCTGGCTTTGAATGTTAATGAAGTATAAAAAGCACAACTTGATGATGTTCAATATCAGCATGCTGAAGAAGAAGAAAACACTATAGGAGAAGGTACTACATGTGATTCTCCTCTAGTAGGAGAAAATACCACTAAAGAAGTAAATTCTATAGAAGCACAAAGGGAGGATGCCCATACTGGACACAACTCTCCTCCTCTAGAACTAGAGGTAAATGTAGAGAATGCACAAGGGATATTGAAGATGAATATGCCTTTGGATAGCTCTAAAAAATCTATGAATGATGAGAAAAAGGATGTGAATTCATCTGGTACTAAAGAGAAGAAGGATGAGGAAGCATCTTTTAATGCTGAGAAGAATAATCAAAATGTAGAAGTGAGCATTGGTGACAACGAAAAGGCTTTGGAGAAGAAGGTTGTATTTGATGATGCAAAGATAGTTGGAGAATATTTTGGTACCTCTGGAAATTCATTGAAGAATTTTTTAAGTATGCAACTTCAATTTCAACTGGTAGTATCATCCTAGCAAGTTCAGCTTCCAATGCAATAGGGTAGGTTGACATGGATAAGATCTCTCCATTACACAAAATTCAACTAGGTGATGTGTTTCATGCCTCTACTAAAAAGGAAGTATTGAAAACTCATCAAAAGAGTGCAAAACTTATTAATGAAGCAATGAAGATTCTAGTGGGTTTAAAGAAAAATTGGAGAAATAAGTAGATAAGAAAGTGAATGATAAGAGATTATTGGACATAACAAAGAATTATGCCACCACACAAAATAAATTTGAGGATAGTCTCAAAGATGTATAGGATTGCATTGCAGAGGAAAAAATGTTATTTTAATTTTGCATGAAATAACCTAACTCCACCAAACACATAAAGGATGATATGGACTCCATTGAGTCCCAAATTGATAAGGCATTCAGTGACTATGATCTGGTATAGTACATTGACAAGATCACTAGGACTATGATTGAGAATCTACATGAATATTTTTTCCAACTAAAATTACAAAAGGAGAAGATAATTGTACGGTTTTGTAATCTCATGGATTTGCTGAATGCCAAATTCACACCTATCTCGAGTGTTGAGATGAATGTAGAGAAAAAAAAGGAGTTAAATCTGGTACCCAACACTTCGGATGATGGTGAATAACATATTAAAGAATTCAAGACTCATAGCCATATGCTTGGGCCAACCAAGGAAGGTTGGGAAGAAGGGAAGAAGGATTGTCAAACACACCTTGAGAAATTGTATGTGTCAAATACCTCTTTCAATTAATAATGTTCAATAATGATATTTATTTATTATTATGTATTTTAGTTTCTTATTCAAATTTATTTGTATATATATGTAGATTCTAGAGATAGGGGGATTCAGTTAGAATTTTGTTACTCTCATTCCTACATGTATATATCATTCAGGGGGAGTATGCATAAAATCCAGTGAAAGAAATGTATCAAAAGGGGAGAACAAAGCAGTAATATATATATGCATATGTTTTGTGCCCTTTTCCCTTGATGTCAAAGGGGGAGAGTAGTATGGAGTTTTGGAGAGCAGTTGAGGTATGTTTCCATCAATGACAAAGGGGGGGATTTTGGAAGTTTGTGGAGTTTATCATTGATATGTCTATTGACAACATAAGTATGAGCATGAGTTGTATAGTATGCAATTTTGTCATTGATGTAAATATTGTATTGTGATATGAAGATCATGGTGTAGACCATTTTTTATAGCTTAACCATGCATAAAGATGGTAATATAGTGTTTAGTTGTAAGAAGGTTTGATCCGGTGCAGACAATTGAAGTGGAAAATTGGTTGTGTGAGAATAGTGTTTTCAGTGTACAGGACATTCGGTGTTTTGGTCCACATTGGTCTGCCTTGAATAATATTTCTCTACAATTTTAATGTAATTTTGTTGGATGTTAGAGCAGTATAAGACTCCAAATCCATATTTCACATTTTTTTGTTCTCTAGTGAAGAATATATGAATGATCGAATATCAGGTCTACTAGTGACAGTGATTGCTAGTACAAGGTGTATGTTTTGGTGAGTCTTCACTTCATTGAGGATTGGTATTTGGTATTTCATATTTTTGGGAGTGTTTATAGGTTTCAGTAGAGTCTGGGATCCAAGTATCATAAATTTTGGAGACCTGTGTGTCTTTTTCTAGTTGAACAATTGGTGAATTATGATGTTATGTCACTACTAGTGTAGACCTAGTATCTTTGGGGTATTGTGTAGTTTTGATAAGTATTGATCCATTATAAAGGTGTTATTAGAGGTCCACCTCAACCTATCTTATGCATTAAAATTTTTAATTACGCACAGCGTGTATGTTGATTTGACAAGCTATATTTTATATGATACATCTAATTAGGCTGACCGAATTGATGTTTGAGGTTGAGATAGGTGGCAAAGATAGGGCGATTAGAAGCTATGGTGGTGGGTGAAGCCCTATATATATTATATATATATAATATATATATATATATATATGAGAGTTCATTTTTCAGTGTTTTGAAAGAATATATGTGAAAAAAGTATTAATGTGAATTATGTGAATGTGATGCGAGTGAAAAGCATAACAAAGTGTTAAAGTAGAGTGATATGAATTGTGTTGAATCTATATATTAAGATTTAGTGGAACTATATTGTAGCATGTTGCAAATGCATTTAAAATATTTCATTCTTGGTTGTGTGCCACCCCACTCTTCTATCTTTTCTTCTTCATCTGGGCAGTGAGTCCACTTGTAGTGAGCAATTTTGTAATATATTATAGCTGATTATAATATATTGTGAGCTAATCCTCACCATTTTCTTTATGTTTTCATGATTTCCATGTAAAAATATAGTGTTCATGTGTTATATGGTGTTGATGGTTGTTTCCATGCTTTCCTTTCTTATTTAAATTAAATGTGATATGTAGAATGAATGTTTAAATGTTTAAGTGATTTCAGAGAATTATGATTCATCGCCCCTCTTAGTATTCTGTGTGTTCAAAATTGAGTTCATGATTGACCTATAGAGGATATTATTCTTGGAGTGAGTCTTGATGACTTGGTTATCTTGGAGGAGAATTCTCATTCCCCACTCTTGGTATACTCAAAATTTTATCATCCAATAGGTATTGCCTATCCTATTTTTGATGTTTTTTATTTTGTGCTTTATTTTCTCATGGGAATGAGCCTTGAGCCATGGTGATTGATTTTGGGAGACTCATTTGAGGATTGTTTAGTATGAGTTTATATTTCTTTATCTTTCATAGATATGGATTTTGAGCTATGGATAGTTGGTTATGGAGGATTAATTTTTAGGGATGTTTAACATGGTTGTATCCTTGTGTATATGATTCTATTTATGTTATCATTCATTGATGAGGAGTTTTAGGAGATGTTATTGGGCTAATTTCTTGATTTGGTAATGGATACATTAAATTTTATTTCCTTGGTTAGAGAGGCTTACATCCATGGTTGGTATTCTACATGTTTCATATGGTGTGTTTTATATTGGAGATTGAGTGGATGGGTGTTGTTGATTATTTTCATTTGGGGTTGTAATGAGATCATACTTGACACAATGTAGCACTTTGAGGTGTTAGTAGAAGGAAATGTTATGGTTTATAGGTTTTCTCTCTTCATTCTATGGTTCCTTCTTGGAGGTTCAATCTCATATGATTTGAGAGTATTGTGGTGACATGTTGTGAGAGAGTATGCAACTATTGGTGTGGCATGTGTGGATTATTGTGATTGTTCTTATACTTCATGTTTTTATCATTTATCAAAACTTGATATAGTGTTGATTGGTAGAATTCATATGACTTGATCATTTTCAGATTTGGCATTACCCATGCAGTGGGAGTTCCTAGATATGTATGTTCTTTATTGACAAGTTTGATAAAGGGAGCTTGTTATTGCAGGTTGTGGGTTGCACATATGTTGGCCTGAGTTTATTGTTGTTGTTGATAACTAGGAGGTATGAATGGTTGGATGTATTACCATATGTTTTTTATGCTAATTTTTATCATGTGGGTTTTTATCAATGATAGTAGCTTGGATCCTATGTTATCACTTTGGTTTGATGCTTGTGTTCTTGGATTGGTTCATATTCACCTAGGCATCTTCCTTTTCTTCCATAGGTGGCACATTGGAGGATGAGAAGAGTTCTTTATTAAGATGGTGATCACTTTATTTTTATGGCAACTGTCTTGTGAGAGTAGGATAACATGTTGGAGATTCATGTGGTTTCATGTATGGCTATGATTATGTATTTAATTAATTGACCCTTATGCATTGTATACAACAAGTTAGAGAATGTTAGGATATGGTGTTATACACCATTGCATAAATTTATATATCTCAATGTTCTAATTAAATAATTATTTAATTTTGGTACACCTAGGAAGTGTGTTTAGCCACATTAGATAATTATTTGGGGCCACTTGTAAAGTTGTATTGTAAAATTGGTGTATTATTTTATGTGTGGGAAATAGGATAATAATTTAATATTTGGGAAAATAATTTAATGAAGTGAAAACTTATTATCCAATATTAAATGATGGGTCAATGGTTTTGTGTTCACATGGTTTTTGGGCACATAATTTTATCTTACCACTTGGTTGTATTTGTGTGAGCTTGAATCTATAAAAGCAAACACATGTTTAGTTGTTAAGGTTGGTTGGGTGAGTGGTCTATTATTATTAAGTATTTTTAAGGAGTACATATGTGAAGCATGGCATGGGATGTGTGGATTCATGATTGGAAACATGGAGGATGCATTGGAGAGGATTGATGTTTCATAAGTATTCATTGTAACTCTATGATTACTTGTATTATTTATTTCTAATCAATAGATGCAGTATGGATGCTTTTGGACGCTAGGTTTTTCCCTCTTGAGGGTTTTCCAAATGTATACCTTGTGCTATCTTGTGGCTTGTCTATTTCGATCTATGCATTTGGTTATTCTATAAGCTAGTATGCATGATTTTCTCTCATGGAGATATGTAGAAAATGGATTAAAAGAACTAGGCATTGATGCATTATTTCCTAATAGATGCAAATTGTTGATCCAAATCAACACTAAAAAATGTAAGGAAAAATCCTAATCTAATAGCTTGTAGAGGAAAAGGAAGAGATAAATGTAGAAAATTGAAATGGGTGGTGATGCACCTAGATTAAATGAGTTTATTCTTTCCCACTACAACATAGTTAATTAGCTATACTACTAGATGAATTCACATAGTTCTATATTATGCTAGTCCCTAGAGGTATGTATGGAGGTTATATTTTTTTTAAATAAGATGGGAAGTGAAGATTTGTTGTTAGAACCTGCAAACAAGTTTAACACAACATAAAAACATCAAAAACAATAAAACATTCATTCATACATGAAGATAGAAGGTTTTACACAGCACATTACTGTTAGGATTTGGTGCTTTACACCATTACATAAAATGATTTATTATAATATTGTAATTAAATAATGATTTAGTTGTGGTGCACCTAGGAGGTGTGTTTAGCCACACTAGGTTATTATTTGGAGCCACTTGTAACTTCTATTGTAAGATTGGGTGATTATTTTGTGTGTGTGGGAATATAAGGATAATAATTTAATATTTGGGGAGAACATTTAATAATGTGAAAAAGAAATACCCAATATTAGATGAGGGGTTAATGGTTTTGTCGCACATGGTTTTATCCTACCACTTGGTTGTCTTTGTGTGAGCTTGTGTCTATAAAATCAAACACATGTTTAGTGGTTAAGGTTGGTTGGGTGAGTGGGCTATCATTATTGAGTCTTTCTGAGGAGTGCATATGTGAATCATGGTATGTGATGTGTCAATTCATATTTGGACACATGGATGAAGCATTGGAGAGGCTTCATATTTTAGAAGTATTCATTGTAACTTTGTAAGTGCATGTATTATTTTATTGTAGAATAATAGATTGAGTGTGGATGATTTTGGAGGCTAGGATTCTCCCTCTTGATGGTTTTCCCAAGGTATATATTATGTTATCTTGTGTATTTTATATTTGATCTATGTATTATGGTTATTCTATAATCTTATTGTAGAGGAGGGGGGCCAGCTGATTTGGGACTCCAGGTCATAGGAGAGTCCTAAAAATAGCTGCCCTAATTTACCTCAAGTTTTCTAAGTGATTCAGAAAGGCTAAGTTGTTAAGGTTAAAAAGGAAGAGAAATCTAGTTGCTTCTATTCTTCTACTAACTTGAATGTTTTAGAGGGTCAAAAAAGCTGATTTCTAGAGTCCAATTTGCTACTCAGGAAACTCTCTACCTAAGGATGGGAGTGCAGGATACAGACTCTAGCATGGCACATTGACATCATATTGGTGTGCTAGAATTCGTACATATAGAAGGTATTAGAGATAGATTAAAACACTATAAATTTAAATAACAACTTGATTAATGAAGTTTTATGCTATGATAGAAGAACAAACAAGTATAAAAGTGAAATACAACAAGAACACTTTAACTAAACTTCACTTGGATTGATGAACAGGAGGTGAGAAAAGAAAAACTTCCTACTTGAGAGTCGAATCTTCAATGAGCTCCACATGAGAATACCTACACACACGAGACCAAGGAAAAGTTTTGGGCTATTTTTAGAGGACTGCCTCAGTCAGTCCGACACTTTGGTGTTTCAAACTCCATGGACATCCCGATAGAAATGAGTGTATAAAATGATAAAGATATGTATGGAAATAGAAGTTCCAAGCAAGAACACAAACAAAAATATGCTACTACATAAGTACAATGATGCGAAATAAAGTGAAAATAAAATATATCACCTTCACAGCTACATGCTCTCATGACAAGTAAAGGAAGGGGTGAGCCTGGAAGTTCTCCAATAACAACACTGTCGCAACAATGAAGTGGAGGAGCCAAGAACATAGAAACTTGTAGCTACAATATGTTGGGAATAGGATTTTATTTAATTACAATCCTAAAAATATTTCATGTATCTCCTAAGTCCTTGGAAAGTGTTCCCCAACACTAGGATTAGAAAGAGATTAAATTCCAATGAAATGAACATGTAAATTGACATCTATGATTATTCCTAAATAATAGGAACATTTGGAGACATCCAATAAGGGATCCTACAAGATAGGAGCACATGGGGTGCCCACATGGAAGGTGGAACCCACCTTTCTTTAGTTAATTGTTTGGAGGATTGATAACACTTCAGTAATGCATGTTTTGTTCCTACAAATTAGGGATTGATATTTAGATGAGTGGAGTGGGACTATCAGTTTAGTATCAGTTCAATATCAGTTTAGTATCATTTCAGTTTAGTTTAGTTTAGTTTAGTTTAGTTATGGTTCAGCTATCTTCAGTTGCATGTAGGTATTTTGAGTTCAATGCTAGTTGACTTGAGTTGAATTGAGTTGCACGACTAATGAATTTAGTTGCATGATAGATAACAGGTGGATAATTTTATTTAAGTGGGGATGATCAATCATGCATAATGTTTGCATGAATTGGTGGAGATATATGTTTTATTTAACTAAGATTGACTTGGGTCCACCTTGGATGCCAAGTTGGCATCTTTCAATTAACACCTTTTGCATGAGAAGATATTTACAAGGCTTAGTCAAGTGGGCCCATTCTTGGGCACCAACTTTGAGGTGAATTTTACATGATGTCTTCCTGACCAAATTTCAATTAAGTGTTCAGTTTGGGGTGCCTAAATTTAGGAATACTTTGGTTTGACTTCAAATTACATTGTGGAACTCTACTTGCCAAATCTAGGCATAGATTTTTGTGAGGAGATTTATGCTCTTGTATTGTAAAACTCTTATGGTTTACATGCTCATATTTTTTTTATTAATTGAAGCAAGTGTATGAGAGTTCCATGAGAGTTTATTGCAGGTTGTGAAGAAGGATTGTTGAAGGAAAGGAAGCATATCAATAAAATATTGATGCAGTATTATTGCAATCTTGTTCTAAGGTTAAATAATACAAGCACTATTGATTCTGGTGGATTTTTTTCCTGAAATTGTTTCTTCATGTATATGCTATGCCAATTCTATCTTCTTGTCTCATTCTTCTACAATATTTTTTCTCTTTCTATAATTGGTAAAATTGATCTAAAAAGATTAATTATACACAAAGAATTGTGACAAAGAACACTTAATTAGATCTATAGTCTCATAGTTTTACAAATTTTAAGCTACAATATTACCTTCATTTTCAACATTTGGTATCAAAGCTAATGGTTGGTTAGGGTTTGGGACGCCTTTCTCTTAAAATTTTGAAGGTTTTTTTGGCTGTAGTGGGAGATTTTACTATTATGTTATTGCAGAATTGTAAAAGAAGTGTGTTAAAATGATTTCTACTTCTCATCTAGATATCGAAAGATTCAATGGATCTAGTTATGAGATGTAGAAACTAAAAATGGAGGATCTCCTTAAAGAGAAATATTAGTGGTTAGCTATTTGTAATGAGAAAAATCCATCTACAATGATGTCAAATGTGGATTGGGCTAAGATTGATAAGAAGGAAAGAGGGACCATAAGGTTAGGTCTTTTTGATGATGTTGTCTTGAATGTTTCAGATGAAGATACCACATATAAATTGTGAAAGAGGATAGGTGGTATCTATCAAACCAAAATTATTACTAATAATTTGTATCTTAAAAGACAGTTGTATTCTTTGAAGATGAAATATGGTGATTCTATTGCACATAATTTAAATTATTTCAATTTGATTCTAAGTTAGTTAGAATCTATAGATGTAAAGCTAGAAGATGAAGATAAATGCATTTTGTTACTTTTTTATTTACCAGAGTCTTGGGAAAATCTAATTGTTGCTATCAGTGGTAGTGGTGTAGATCCTAAGATGGAAAATATAATTCCTACTCTCCTATCAAAGGAGATGAGGAGGAAGTCTAAAATAGGTTCCCAAGATGCCTTGTTTGTAAGAGGTATGCCTAAGGAAAAGGAACCTAAGGGATACAAGAAAGGAAAGGGTAAGTCTAAAGGATAGAGTAAAACCCCTAGTAAGAGTAAGGTAAAGTGTTGGAATAGTCGGAAATAGAGACATGTAAAGAAGGATTGTAAGAACAAGAAAAAGAGTTATGATGCTTCTATAGAGAAATCCTTGGATGACAGTAATGATGTACTGATTGTTACATCTAATATTGTTAGTGATGACTCTTGGCTTATTGATTCAAGTTGCTCCTATGATATGACTCCTAACAAGGAGTGGTTCACTAAGTATACTACATATGATGGAGGGAATTTCTTCTTTGGAGATAATATCACAAAAAATATTGTGGGAAAAGGAGAGGTAAATTTTTGTTTTAGTGATGGTAGGGTTAAGACCCTTAATGATGTATTACATATTCTAGGACTTGCTAGAAATCTACTTTCTATATCTAAGTTCACTGATTCTAGAATAAATGTGACATTTGACAAAGGTGGTTGTAGATTGGTGAAAGGGAATATGGTGGTTGCTAAAGGATCTCAGATTGGGACTTTATTTAAGCTTAATACCTCAAGTTTGAATAAATTAGCCAATGTAACTGAAGTTGAAAATACATGTATATTGTGGAACCATAGATTGGACCACATTGGTGAAAAAGGTCTTAGGACCATTCTTAATAAGAAATTGGTTGATGGTATTCTTGATTATAATATTGGAAAAAAATGTTTTTTGTGAGCATTGTGTGTTTGGAGAGCAATCTAGATCTTCATTTCCCAATGGAATAAATAAAGCTAAAGGATTATTAGAGATTATTCATTCAAATTTTATGGGTCCTCTGGATATTGACTCTATTGGAAAATCTAGATATTATGTAACATTTATTGATGATGTCTCAAGATACACTTTGATATATTTTATGCATAAAAAATATGATGTGTTCAATAATTTTAAATAATTTAACGCTTTAATTGAGAAACAATCAGATCATAAGATAAAAGTGTTGAGATCAAATAATGGTTGTGAACATTGTTCTAAGGAATTTGATTATTATTGTAAGCATGCAAGAATTGTGAGACAAAAAACTACTCCATATACACCTCAACAAAATGGAGTAACAGAAAGGATGAACTGAACCTTAATAGAAAGAGCTAGGAGTATGTTAAGTATTGCTAAGCTAGATTAGTGCCTTTGGGCTGAGGCTGTAAGTACTTCTTGTTATTTAATCAATATATCTCCTAGTTCATTTATTGAAGATAAAACCCCCTATAAAATGTGGTTAGGTAGGAAATCTAGTGTTGCACATTTAAGGATCTTTGGTTGTGATGGTTTTATTCATGTGCCTAAAGAAAAGTGGTCTAAGTTGGATCCAAGAGAATAAAAATGCATATTCATAGTGATGGAGCCTCAAATTTCATTCTTTGAGTTCCATTAATTTTCTGCCACATTACTGATCTATCATGATATTCAAAGGAAGCCTAGGGTTGGGATTTTATTTTTGCCTTCATGAAATCCTAATGTTCTATCTTAAACCCTAGGTTGGATCTATTTCGTCATTACCTTTTTGAGGGAGGTTTTAAAATGACTTATGTCCCATTGACTCGTCTAGGTCAGGCCCCTTTAATAAATTGTGTTAACTATTTCACCTGACTTCATTATTTCCTAAGTCTAGGTTGTCTCGTGCCCCATGCTTTAATAAAAAACTTAAGCCATCATTTGTCATTGGCCTAGGCGATGTCCCCCTTCCCCCTTTTTATAATTATCTTATTTTGCAGGGAATATTTTTAATGATTGTTGATCGTCCTACGATTAATCCTGACCATTTCCCATGATCTCATGATGGCCTCACCGCTTGGTTTCAACTAATTTCAAAATCACGGGCGAGCGCCACATGTCTCAACATCCGATGCCGAAAAAGGATTAATAAAGTGTTTAATATTTGTGTCGGATTTTAATACATTATAAAGTGGGTTACTAAAATAGATGTGAGATGCACGTTCTTGAGATCGACGATAGTGTTTTAATCTTGATGAAAAGTTACTCGACAGTTATGTTTGGTGTCGCTAATTGTTATGAGTGAACATGATTTCCGAAGGTGGGAATCAACGGTTGCCCGCCATCGTGTGATCCAAAGATGTAGGTTGTTTAGTGATTGTGATATCATGGGCAAGCGCCACGTGTACTCCTTTAGCACTGCATATTGTGGGGGGCCCTCAGTGCTGAGATGGAGGTTACATCAGCCTTTTAAAAGTGGTCATTAGATGATCTGACAAAAACAAAAGATCGATGAATGAAGTTTAAATTCGCATCAAATGTGATTGGAGTTGTTGGCGCGACATGCAGATGAGCTTTAATGGCGGATGAGACATCTACTAGCTAAATTCAATCAACATAAAGTATTTGATTTCATTCTATCTTCACCACAAAAGCATTCAATTATTTTCAAAATGGTTCAGAGCCAAAGATAATGTTTTTCAAGCAATCACAGCAAAATTTTGGTTCTTTGCAAGGCGCGAAATCCCATGAGTTACTTTCTATATCACTGGTTTAATTTGATTTTGATTTTTGTGTAAGGTTGTAGTGTGCTGGTCAGGAGGTTGTTGATTATTGTTGTAGGGTTACTGCTTTGTTTGAATTGTTGGAATTTGCATAGTTGTGTTATAATTTCATTTTCTGGGTAGCCCTAGTTTGTTCAAGAATTTGAATTTTAAGGAAACCCTAGTTGTTTGAGATGGAACCACCAAAGCAACACTTTGGCCATGTCGATTATTTGTGAAGGAATTTATATGATGATTTTCTAGATCAACACCCATTATCAACAAATAATAGAAGGATGGGTTTAGTTTTAATGAATGGAAAAACCCTAGGTGAGGGATTAGTGTGCAAAAATCATAATATTGTAGATGTTAGGGTTCTAATGACGAATCTTGAAATGTTTAGGCTGTGGTATGGACAACGAAACTTACCCCACCCCTTCTCTAATGGTTGGAGATACAATATGGGGAATCTAGCAGTGTTGAATGTGTTCCCTAACGTTGACCTACTCAGAGCAGTGGCAACATGTTATGACCCAATTACAAGGGTAATTAGGGATAATGATGGTGGGATTCTGCTAAGCATAAGTGCAAATGAGATTCAACGGGTTTTTAATTAGAGTGATTCTATCTCATTCTTGATCCCCATTGATTTTGAGGAGATGAAGTAGGAATATGCGAGGTCAAAGCCTCTTTTAAGGCTAAAGTTACTTCCTCCTCACCTGGCCAAGGCAGGTAGTTCAACGATTCATATCAGTCCAAGTGACCAGGAGCCTTTCAGGCTAAGCTTTTTTGCCAATCACTTTTTGGCAACATTTTATTCATTATGCCATATTTTGGGATACGGCCCAAATACAGTGATTCAAATTGCATATATGTTCATGGGGGCTCAGATTTAGCATCCCAACTTCTCCATGGTGTATGAATATGCATCTTTTATTGCAGAAAAGATACATGAGGGTTTGTTGAAGTTGCTTGTGGGGGATTTTGGCACTCTTTTCTTCTGGTACTCCCTATTAATGCATATGTTCTTGTACAAGAATGTCGACTTCTTCTCAGAAATGATGAAGTTGAGGCAAGAGGTGAATGGAGAAAGGTTACCAGTACAGGTGTGGAGTATAGATTTGTCTTACAACAGGGGAGGTGCCAACTTTGTGCAATTTGATAATTTCTTTGCCTCCAAACTTATAGTTAAGTTGGTGTTAAATATGCCAATAGTCCCTGAATATTTGAATGGCTTCCTTCGACCAAAGGTAAGGAAGCTTGATTTAAAAGTATGCTGCAATTGGGGTGATATCATCTTATACCCCATAAGCACTATCTTAAAGGTGTATGGTTTCTAGGGAGCCCCACATATTCTCCCATACAATGTACCATCAAGAATGGGGTTTGCTGAGGTCATGTGGCAACTAGGTTGTATTCATGAGGACAACCTGACAGGGAGAGGAAAAGGGATTGTGTTCCTTGATTATACCATTGTTTTAGATTTTGTCTTTTCCAAGGGAGGATGGGTCCACTTTGGAAGGTGTTTTGATGATTATCATTTGAAGAATGGATCTAAGAGCCATCATGACCTTGAGGGATTCTTTTCCTTGTTCAGGAAATGAATTAAAGGTGTCAGATTTATACATGAATTCAACTCTCCTGAAGACCTAAGCAGAAATGAGTTTGATTTGAATAGGCAGGAATTGAATAAAGAGAAATGGGTTGCCTAGAGAAGTTGTTGGCCATGGTGCATAAAATGGATCCAAAATATGATCCATTAATGGAGTTTACTCCATTCCATAAGAGAATTTATTTCTTCTTGGATAATTTCAAAGAGATCATGGCCTTCTTGATGACCAAGAAGGTCAATTTAGAAATGGAATTTGGAATTCAAAGACTAGAGGTGAGGCCTGAGGAAACAAGGCCAACTTATCAGTCCCCAGTTGACAGGCCTCTATACAAGAGGAAGAGGAATGATATCAGTGATGAAGATGAGGGGGATAGGAAGGGAAAACAAATAATGCAAGCATCATCACAACTAGGTCCAAGGATCAGATCACCTGGAGGGATAAGGATTGTGGATCTAGATTCACCACCAAGAAGTGATCCTACAGTGCTACCATCAGATCCAAGCCCTAAGAGGCAAAATTTTGAGGAAACAAAAGAGGCTCTGATGGGTGAGATAACCGTGACTGATCAAGACATGCAAGTTGGTATCCCTTCCCCTCCTAGATCAGCACAATTACTATTATTTGATATGGATATAAAGGGGCAATGTGTATAAGATGCCCGAATGGAGGCCTGCAAGGAATTCTTGGATGATGATGCCTTTATGAAGAATCTTTTATTATTGCAACTAATTTGGAGGATGAAACTAGAGGAATACCAGAATAAGTGCAAGAGAAGGAGAGAATCAAGACCTGACAGGTTTGAGTAGGAGAATGATGATGAGGTCAAGGCTAAACTAATGGAGGAATTTAAGAACATCACTCGTGAGGAAGGAAGGAGACTTGTGAGTTAGGTTGGTGTCCTAATTTTTCTTGAATGGGACATAACTGATGTTGTAGCATCCAATGCTATCCTACAGTGCAAGCACCCTATACAAAATAGTGAAGAAGAGGTTAAGGTAGCTCTGCAAGACTCTACCTTCAGTGAGGAGTATGAAACTTTGGCCATATGGGCATTGGAACCCTAGGGCAGAAAACCAAATGTAACTGATATTATCCAAACCTTAAGGGGAGGGATAATTATCAAGAGAGCTTCTGAAAATTCAACAACGGAAGCTACAAGCCTGATAGTAATTGTGGCCAAATTGTCCCAAAAGATAGTTGAAAGGGAAGAGACTGAAAAGAAGATTCTGATGGAGAAGTACAACATAATAATTGGAGAATATAGTAGGATGCAGCAAAGGAATGTTGAGCTGCAATCTAAAGTAGATAGGTTTAAATATGGGCAAGTGGAAGAATCCTCCAGTGCTCCTGATATCAGAGCATTACCTCCTATTTTAGGATCACTCCCCCCTACTGCTCCAATTGTTTCTACTCATGGATCTCCCATTGAGACACCTATTCTCAATCCAATACCAGGGCCAATTGAAGAAGATGTTGAGTATTTTGTGGATCCCACCAAGTGGCAAATGTTAAGTAAGATCACAAAATTGCAGGTTGCCTTAAAGGCAAGTGAGGATGGTGCAATTTCCAAACAAAATGAGGTGGTTGACATGGTTATTAGGAATCTAAATGAGAAATTTGATGATAGATTACCATTTGTACATTCCTTATATTATTTATTTTTGGATGGAATAAAAATCATCAATAGGGATCGAGAAATAGTTTTTCCTTTGGCTGAGAAGTTGATCCCTAGGGCTAGTGATTTGGATATTATGTATAAGGCCTCTAGGTTTGATGCATAAAATAGGTCTCAACCATTGAAGACTTCTCAAATATTTGTGAAATCATTGAAGGGATTCCAAGCCCTACCTGATGATTTGAGTAGAAGAATTAGGGATCTTGTGAAGAGATTTCATGACTGGAGTGATACATTTTTTCTAGACATCACTAATAAACAAGGAAATGTTAAAACATTGCAACAGTGGCAATATAGGGAAAAATAAGTTATTAATGTACACATCAAATTGATTTGTGATGACTCTAATTATGATTTGTTGGTAAGTAGCATGGACAAAATAATTAACACCAACACATTCTTAGAGTCTTTTGAAAGAGAGGCCAATCAGGTTGCAATAAAATACACACCTTACAATACTAAGGTGAATGAGGTGGTGAACTTTGACTGGCCAATAGATAAAGAGTATCAGAAATAAGTGGAAAAGTACTTAATCGAAGAGGAGTAAGATGGTGTTTACTACCGACAATCAATAACTCAACGGTTATAGTTATAATTGATTATGGGTTTGTCTCCATGGCGGTTGTTTGGCACAAGTTTTGAGGTTTTCAAAATGCAACAACTACTCCCTAATGAGTGAAATTAACAAGAAGGTGCTTCGGGACTCGGTGTTTGTAATCATATTTTTGAAATTTCACAGAGTGGTCCAATTGACTACTGACATGTGTATTTTCTGGCCCAATGCTTGTTTGCTCCTTCATTCTCTATAGGAAGGATTTCAAGACCAAAAATAAAGGTTGGAAAGTTAGATATTTTGAGGTTGAGTCTAGGCATAGTTGCAAAACAAGTTGTAAAGCCTGATTTTTTTAGTATAAATTTAATTTAGGTTTTGTGTCATTTTGTAGTTGGGTTTTGGGTTTATAAAGGTTTCATGTTTCATAATATTACTAGCATTTGATTTATAATGATTCATTTCAATCTCATGTCTCTCCTTTGTATAAGCATATCATAATTTTGAATAATATAATCAAGGGTTATTATGTTCATCTCACTATTGTGGTGTGTATGACTTCCATTTTGGCTTTAATTCAAAGAATTAATTAAAATGCTTGATTTGAGTTATAGATGGATATGTTTATAAAGGGATTTGGTAAGAAGTATTAGGTTAGGATACAAATTGATGATGTTGTAAGAAAGTTTTTGTCAAAGATCTTATATTGTATGTGTTTTCACTTGTCATGGAATTTTAAATGTTTGTGAATTTGACTCCCCAATGGTATATGGCACTGGTCTAAATCGTATGTGTTTGTGAGGTTTTGTGTCTATTTTTCTTTTCTTAGAGCTTGCTACCAATTTGCAAATTAAATGACTATATTAAGTTGTGAAATATTTTTGTAATCATCTCATGCTCCAAGCAGTTGATACTATTGATGAAAATCCAATTCAATTTAGTATTATCCTATTTTGTTGAGCTATTAAATGGGATTATATGTTTTAATGATTTTTTATAAGTTCGTTGCAAAGATTATAAACACATTATAGGGACCACCCTCCTTGGATTTTGCAGAGCCCAAAGTGTAGGAGGATTATTTTTAAAATCCTTGTTAGTTGGTCTAGGTCCCTCGAGCTCCCCTCAATTAGAATTGGCAATTCTATAGTTAGAATAGATGATAAACTTGCTTATAGTAAAAAAAACCAATAAAATGGTGACTCTACTAGGGAGTAGATTCAATATTTCTTGTCAGTGGGCCGGTTATCCATTTTTCATAGAGTTATGATAGTATTTCAGTGATTTGAAGGTCGAGCTCAGGGATTTTTTTTTCTTTAATCTAATTTGTCTATTGTTCAAAATTTGTGAATATCTCATGAAGAAAATTCATACATTGTCAATACGAGAAAATTTTGAAGGTATTTTAATTCCACCAAGTGTTCCTGAACAGTTGGTTTTCCTAAGATAATTGGGTGGCAACTCTGAAGTCTCTACACCAGTGTGCATTTCATTTGAATATTTAGTACAAATTAAAAGATTTTTGAACAAGCACAGAGACATGAAGAACACCACATCATTCAGAAAGAATCACCAGGAACAAAAATTGGAAGGTGAACTTCCTAAGATGAAGAAGAAGGACTGGATAAAGAAGAAACCAAAAACTAGCAATGTTGCTCTCGTGTCACAAAATCATGTACACCAAGGTACAAGTAAGCCACTACATCCTATCCCTAAGACTTTTGAACATGTATCTAGACATTCTAAGTTAGATAGCTATGGATTTTTTGATGCATTATTTAATACACTTGTTTAAGAGGATGTAGCCTGTCATAATAAAGGGCTTGTTAGCATCCAATATACTGAAAGAAGAAGTAGAAGTATAATTTGAATCCATCACATAGAATGCACCAGTGATGTGCCTCCTCCTCCCGTTGAAGATGATGGAACCCCTTTATTATTTAGGCATGAAGAAGCAAACTTGATAGACCTAAGTGAGACATCAAGTTCTAACATGACTTTGCCTGACCTTGAAGATGTTTTTGGGGATATTATTTCTTTAAGATGAGAGATCCAAAATCAAGCTGAGCTTAGGATAAAAAGGGACAAAGAAAAGGAAACAAAACTGATGCATGTTGTTATTGAGAGGGATAGATTAATTAGACAATTGGCAACCATGAAACTCCTAAACAAGTAGACCGGACCCAGAAGAGGAGGGTCTTGTTGTACAAAAAAAATTTGATAAGGAGGTGAAGCCAATGTCTAAAGTGAGTCTTGTAGGTCAAGCTAAGGTCCAATCAAAGCCTGAAGACCCAAAACCCTTAAACCTTGCTAAGCCACAATCAAGTAATCCAAATCCTAAACCTGTTTTGGACAAGGGAAAATAGAAGGCTGAAGGGATCAAGATAAATGAAAGGGTGGTTTCTCACCATCCTAAGCAAAATTCCCTTTCACATGTGACATCACAAATAGAGACTTCCTTGGAAAAGGTTAGGAGGGAAGGGGAATCTCTATCAAAAGAACTAGAGAGGATTGAAATTGAGGCTACAAATGCAAAAAGAGAAGGAAAATAAGTTTCCCAAGAATTTCAAGTGTGGGTAAGGTCGCACAAGCTACAACTTCATTAGGTCACAAAAATATTTTGAAAAATGATCGTAAACCTAGTGTAGATAATACCACAAATAACTCCATCCCAAAAATTCATGCAACCAATTTTATAAATCCACACCAAGATGGTTGTAAAACTCAGAATACAAGCTCTAGTGGCGACTCTTAGAAAATTCATGGAATATTTCAAAGGAGACTTATACAATTGGAAATATATAGGTGACTATTCTTTGATGGTATTTTGGGTTACCCAAATCCCATCTCGGATGAGTTAAGAGAAAATATGAACTAAGTTCACTAGGAATAATTCTTTTCAGCTGAGGAACATTTGAAAGCCTTCATGTATATGTTGAATGACTATGAAGTTGAACATGAGGATGTAGTAATGAATTTGTTTGTCCAATATTTAACAGAAGTTGCAAGGGATTGGTACAAGGGTCTATCGAAAGCTAGTATTGGTTCATGGGAAGAGTTTGAAAAATTCTTCAAAGAATAATATGGTGATAAGACTAATGCTAGTTTCATGTTGAATGAATTCAACACCATCAAGAAGTCAATGAATGAGACTGCAACAAATGTTAACCTAAGATTTCAAAAGGAAATGTATAAATTGTTTCAGGTAATGAAACTTGATGAGAATGTTTGTTTAACCACTTATTTCAATGCTTTTGATGCTAAAATGACATATCTCCTTAGGGATAAGGACCCTCGGACCATGAGGGATGCTTTCATAGTAGCCATTAATATTGAAAGCAATATGAAAGCTTTTGGGAAATATGGTAGGAGGGAAGAACCTACTCTTTTGAAGAATCCTAGGGATAAAACTGAGAAAGTCTCTACTGTAGGCCCTAAGGATGATGAGAAGTGGGATAAGGTCCTTAGTACTTTGAAGGATATAAAATATATTGTTTCTAAGAAAGAGAAGGGTCTTGGAAATGATAAGAAATAGTATAATAAAAATGACAGACCTTCTAGACTACAAAATTATCCCTACAATACATATTGGAAGGATAGAAAACCAATACTACCAGCCCAAAAGCCTAAAATTGATCAGCATACACCGGATCCTCTGTAGAAGCATTTTGTAAATATGATACATGGCAAACCATGGTGTGAGGTATGTAAACATCCACATGATGAGAATTATTGTGGTGTTTCCCAATTGCTCGTTGCTGAAGGAAAAGAAGAGGATGTTCATGAACAAACTACTGATTTTTAGAAGAATGATGTTGATTTTTGTATGGCCTGGTCTTATATTGATGAAGTTGAGTGTTCTTCTGATGAGGAATTGCAAGAAGTTGATGTGAATAATCAATGGTAGAGGAGTTAAATATATCATCAATAAGTTTTTTATGATGAGGAAGGTGAGTTTGACCATCATGTCTGCAATATGGAGCAGGTTGAAGATTCAGTGTGTCTGAGGAGACCATCAGAAGATGATATTTCCCAGTTGACTAGAGAGATGGCTGCTTAGATGAGAAGTATAATGCAGCTACAAAATATAATTATGGGTTGCGATTAGGGTAATCCTATTGGCCTTTTCATTAAGGAACAAAAAGATAAGAATAAGGGTGTTAAAGAGGATAGTAAAAATGATGTTGTCAAAATCAAGGAGGTCAAGAATGACAAGATATGGGCAAAGAGGACTGAGATCCAAAAGCCCCGTGAAGATGTTGTTAGTGTAATTAATGTTTAATTACACTTGCATAACTTTACTTAGGTTTTTCTTAGGTAATAATTAGTTTACTTAATTAATAAGTAAGCTTTATTTAGTTGAGCTATTTTTAGGTCAACATTAGGGTTGCATACTTTGCTTATATAAAGCAATCATCTCATTGTAATATTGAATTTCTGAATATATCATTTTGCACATTCGCATGCAAAGCTTTGCTTTTTTATGTTTTCTCTTCTGTGGAAGGTGTTTAGGTTTGCATGTCTGATCTAGGGTTTCTAACATGGTATCAGAGCCTTGACATGCAGCCCCTTCTCAAATTCTAGAGAAATTCATTGCAGAGTTTGTTCGGGGTTTCTCGAGGATTTCATGCCTTGAGTTCATCTATGCAGCATTTTGGATCAGATCAGGCTTCACCATTGGATTCAGAGAGCTGGAAAAAGTCAGGTTTGGCTTTTATTTTGCAGATTTTGGTCATCATTTGCCATATCTGTGAGGGTTTCATGGTTGCTATTTTTTGGAAGCTCTAGAGGTGGCCATTTTTATAAGCATTTTGTGTAGAAATGGAGGTCACCATTGTGTTCGCAGTAGCCAAAAACCCTAAGATCACCTTTCGTTTCATCGATTTTGGCGAAGTTGATCCGGAAGGCAAAAAAATTTTGCCAGGGAAGCCGTACAGCCTCCACAACACGCATCCCGAGGCACATTTTTCCAAAAAAAATCAAAAAAATGAATTTTTTGGGGACTGCGCCACCACCGCACCACTGGGCGGCCACCCAGTAGTCCCCACCACTGGTGGCTCCCCCTCCATCTGCCGCTCCCCTCGCCTCAGCCCCCGCAAATCCTGTGAACAAGCCGCGGTCACATGGGGGACCGGGCGCTATGCGCCCAGCCCCCAGTCGGCCTCCGAGCACCCCACGCGGTCACATGGGTGACCAGGGGCTCTGCCCCAACCCCTTGTCTGCCAGCCCCTAGTCGCATGCAGGACCAGGGGCTGATTTTTTTTAGCCCCCTGGGCTGCCTATAGGCCATATTGGCCATTCTGGAGCACCTTTGGCAAAATCGGCCGTAATTTTTGCGTACGGTGTCCGTTTTTCACAAACGAGATACCGTTGGAAAGCTGATTCCGGTGCCAATCTATTGGTATTAGTAGTTTTTTCTGATTTTTCCCCAAATTTATTTTGCAGGTCCTTGAACTCAGATGTTGTTGTTTTCACTCCAGAGGGCATATCTTTTGACTCGGTGATCCTTTTTTCGCCATTCTTGCGGCATTGGAAAGCTGGTTCAGTCCTCTACACAGATCTGAGGTATTTTTCTATTTTATATTTATGCATGTCAGAAGTTCTCTCATTTTTTAGTCATTGGGGATTGTAATAAATGAACTGATATAAAGTTCCATCAGGGGGGGTTTCTTGCATAATAATCTTCATTGTATTTTGATGACAACTCACATGGGTTGTAATCTGGTTTCTTAGTTTCTTTTGGCCACATTTTTATCTTAGCTTGACACATATCAGATTCATATCGGTTCACACTTTATATTGAGAGCTTATGGTTAATGATCCGCATCGGATCCATCTCAGTTTGAGGGCCACTACATTTGTGGTTAATGTTCCAAAGTCTTTATGGTACTTTTTCCCATGGAAGAGTTTCAGTCTTATTTTAACATCAGCATCGAGATTCATGACTTCTAGATTCTGTCATCATCATTTCATCTACAGTTGCTTTATGGATTCCAGGGTTGTTCTAGTTTGGAGTGTTCGAGTGTTCCATGGCATCGGGTCTGCTATTGCATCATTATGATTCTGATATGGTTTCTTGTAGACAGAAGTATCTTTCCTTGCTTGCTAGATTGTAGATCCAGTGTTCTTCCAGTGCTTCTTTGCAGCAGTCATCTCATTGTAGGGGGGGTTGTCCCACTGGGTTTTCCTTCTCTACCTCATTATTGCATTTGTACATGGGTACCTGATCAGGCCTTGTTGTCGGGACCCATTCATGCTTTCTTGCATTCATCTTAGTTTTAGGTGCATGTTTATCTAGTCTCCCTAAGTTGCACTTATGGGGGGGTGTTAGTGTAATTAATATTTAATTACACTTGCATAACTTTACTTAGGTTTTGCTTAGGTAATAATTAGTTCACTTAATTAATAAGTAAGCTTTATTTAGTTGAGCTATTTTTAGGTCAAAATTAGGGTTGCATACTTTGCTTATATAAAGCAATCATCTCATTGTAATATTAAATTCCTGAATATATCATTTTGCACATTCGCATGCAAAGCTCTATTTTTTTATGTTTTCTCTTCTACGGAAGGTGTTTAGGTTTGCATGTCTGATCTAGGGTTTCTAACAGATGTTACTCCTTTGTTGGTAAAAACTAAAGTGATTACCAAGTCTGTTGAGTCTACTCCAGAAGCAAAGAAAAAGAAACTTGAAGGAAAGAAGCAATTGGAAAATAAATTAACGAGTGAAGGTATGATTCCTAACCTGCCTAAATACACACCCTTGGACATATTTCAAGTATTGTCTCAAGTTAAATTCATTGTTCCTTGGCTCAAGATGATGAGAATAGATGAGCATAAAGAAAAAACAATAGCCTTGATTACTGGAATTCCTAGTAGTAAAATTAAACAAGGAAATTGTAAAGAAGCCAAGGAAAAGGAAGAAATCAAAGAGAAATAAGTGGAGGGAATTGTAACACGAATTCCCCCTTTGTATCTAGGGAATTCTATCAATATGTGCCTTGAGAACATAAAACCCTTTTTCCTGAGTGTTGATATAAATTAAAAAACTCTAAGAAATTGTATGATAGACTCAGGGGCATCAAATGATGTTATATCAGTCAAGATTATGGAAGCAATGGGCTTAACAATAGACACTACTTAGGCAAAATTCTATGCATTAGATTTAAGAGAAGTGTCAGTTATTGGGACTATTAAAGCATTGCATTATAAACTAACCCAATACCCTGATAAAGTTTTGGTCATGACTGTTCTAGTTGTAGACATCCCTCCTCATTTTGGGATGCTCTTGTCTAGGGAATGGAGTGCATCAATTGGAGGTAACATGCAATGTGATTTGTCATTTGTTACTTTTTAAATTGATGGAAAAGATGCCAAGATTGAAAGAGAGTCCAAAGTACCTCATATGATTGATCATGATCCGATTGAGAATTTGATATGTTTTACTGACTGTGGCATAAATGAGTTCAGGGCTGAGGAACCCCCTAGTGATTATGATAAAACTGTTGCTCCAATTGATACAGAAGTTGAACATGTGTCATAATCTAATGATTTGTGGACTATGTATTTTGATGGTGCAAGTTCAAAGGAAGGATTTGATGCAGGTGTGTTGCTAAGCTCT
Source organism: Sequoiadendron giganteum (assembly GCA_007115665.2). Taxonomy (NCBI): domain Eukaryota; kingdom Viridiplantae; phylum Streptophyta; class Pinopsida; order Cupressales; family Cupressaceae; genus Sequoiadendron; species Sequoiadendron giganteum. The sequence continues at coordinate 283,941,740 of CM021102.1, read as the reverse complement.
TCGAGTGGAAATACATTCAAGTTCTCTTTCACTCTATTATTTCTGTGGACCAACAATGTGGCCAAGTATGAAGCCTTTTTATTGGGGCTTAGATTGGCTCAAAAACATGGGATCAAGAATCTCAAGGTAATTGGAGATTCTAAGCTTGTGATTTCCCAAGTCAGGTCCATATATGTGTCAAAGAATAAAAGGTTGAAAGAGTATAGAAATGTTGTTCGAGATGAATTGGGGAGATTTGATTCTTTTGGTATAAATTGGATGGAGAGAGACCACAATAAGGTGGTAGATTTGCTAGAAAATATTGCATTAAGACCAGATGACATGAGTTATGCTAGGATTTCAAAGGTTGAAGTGCAAAAAAGACCATTTGTTCCTGATAATATCAAGAACTGGAATTTTTTTGAAAGTGATGATGATATATTGAGATTCTTAAGTTGTGTGGATGAGTATGAGAGTCAAGAAATTGATTTTGGAACTTTTGTTGAAAAGATTGATGGTAAGGATATTTTGTTTGGCAATGATGTTATTCAGTTAAAAACTAACACAATTCCTAAAGGTTTAGTTGTTCTTGAAAGAGTGTTTGACAACTAGGATAGGACGAAGGCTAGTTGCGTTGCTTCCCATCCTAATGACTTGGAGGAAATAAACCTTGGAATAGATGTGTCACCAAAAAAGGTGTATATTGGAAAGAAATTGTCATGAAAGGTGAGAAAGATATTGATTGATTTGTTAAGAAAATTCAGACATATTTTTGCTTGGTCTTATGATGATCTTAAGGCTTATAGGAAGGATTTGTTTCAACATGAAATTCCTTTGAGTATTGATGCTAGGCCTTTTAGGCAAAAGAAAATACCTATTAATCCTACCTTGGCTCCAAAAATGCAAGAAGAACTCATGAAGTTAAGAGATGCAGGGATCATCAAACCAATTAGACATTCATTTTGGGTATCAAATTTGGTGCTTGTGAGAAAGAAAAATGGAGACAACTGGTTATGTGTGGATTTAAGGAATTTGAATGTGTCTTGATTGAAGGATAAATACCCATTACCAAATATCAAAGCCATGTTGCAGAGGGTGACAGGTTGTGAGTTGATGTCTATGATGGATGGGTTTTCTGGCTATAACCAAGTCATGGTTAAGGAGTCTGAAAAATTTAATACAACTTTCACTACACCTTGGGGAGCTTATGTATATGTGAAAATTCCTTTTGGTCTAACAAATGTAGGGGCTACTTTCCAAAGAGCCATGGATGTGGCATTCTCCAATTTTATTAACTTATTTTTGGTGATTTATTAGGATGATTTAACAACATACTCCAAGAAAGAAGATGACCATTGTGCACATTTAGAGAGAGTGTTTTGTAGAACATTGGAATATGGTAATTCCTTAAATCCAAAGAAGTGTGATTTTGGAGTAAAGGAGGGAAAGCTGTTGGGACATATTGTTTCTAAAGATGGGGTCAAAATTGATCCAAAAAGGGTAATTGCAATAGATAGGGTCCCACAACCCCGAAATGTCAAAGGAATACAATATTTCTTTGGACAGATCAGTTTCTTAAGAAGGTTCATTACAAATTTTGCTGAGAAATTTCACCTTATTTCTAAGATGCTTAAGAAAGGGTCCAAGGTTGAATGGGAAGAATAGTCAGTACAAGATTTCCAGGCCATTGAGCAAGCTATAAAGGAAGATCCTATGTTAAGAACCCCTGATGTTTCCAAACCCTTGCAAATTTTCTCATTTTCTTCATTTCACACAATTGTAGTTGTGTTATTACAAAAGAATCTTGGGGGTTTTGAACAGTCTATAGCCTTTTTCAGAAAATCCTTGCAGGATGAAAAATTTAAATATGAAATAAATGAAAAATAGGCATATGCACTAGTAAAAGCTTTTAGGACTTATTTGATGGGAGCTACCGTAATTTCCTATGTGCCCAGTGCTGCTGTGAAGGACATTTTTACACAACGGGAAGTGTCAGGAAGAAGATGTAGATGGATCAACAAGATCCAAGAATTCAACATTGAAATCCAGATTACCAAGCTGTTGAGAGGACAAGGATTGGATAAGCTTATGGCCCAAAGTAATCTGGAAGCAAATCAGATAAATTTGCTTGAAGAAGAGGACAAATCAAACATATGTGACATGAAACATTCTGATTGGTACAAAGGTGTGATCTATTATTTACAAAAAGATGAAATGTCCTAATGATTTGAATGAAAATGAAAAGAAGACATTGAAGTTACATGTGATCGAGTATGTTATCATAACAAGAAAGATCCGATGGAGAAATGGACAAGGTGTTATGTTAAAATGTGTAGACCAAGATCAAGCAAAAGAACTCTTAAAAGAAATGCATAGTGGAGTTTGTGGAGGGAATTATATGGCCAAAACAATTGCACACAAAATAATGAGGGTTGGGTTTTGGTGGCTTACTATTTTTAAGGATGAATACCAATTAGTGAATACATGTGATTATTGTCAACGTTTCTCGAGTAAGTTGAAATTCCCTAGTAACTTACCTTTAAAACCAGTTTCAATGCAATCTCCATTCCAGAAATGGGGTATTGATTTTGTAGGAGAGAGAGCATGTAAATCGAGTGGAGGCCATTCATGGATATTGTTGGCCACTGATTATTTTACCAAGTGGGTGGAAGAAATTCCAACAAAGAAAGAAACTAGTAAGGTGGTAATTGTTTTCTTAATGAGCAATATAGTGACTAGATTCGGATGCCTAGAGAAAATTGTGTCAAATAATGCAATGTGTTTCAGATCTGAAGAGTATATGGAGTTCTGTGAGAAGAATGGCATCCAGGTCTCTTACTCATCATCTTATCACCCACAAGGAAATGGACAAGCAAAATCAATCAATAGGAGCTTGATGAATATTATCAAGAGAATCCTAGATCAAAATAGGAAGGCATGGGATTCTAAATTGAAATTAGCATTTTGGGCAGATAGGGTAACTATGAAGAAGGCAATAGGTTGTGCCCCATTTGATTTAGTCTATGGGATAAATGCAAGGTTGCCCCAAAATAACTTGATGGAAATGTATAAATTTGTCCAAATGTATGATAATGAAATAGAAGATGAAATGCAGTTGAGAGTGGAAGTCTCATAGAATTAGATGAGACTAGGAGGGAATCTCGGATGAAAAATTCCAAATTGTAGTTGCAGGTGAAGAATTTGTATGACAAGAAGACAACTGCAAGGAGTTTCCAAAATGGAGATATGGTTTTCATGTGGAATGCCAAGCTAGAAGACAAAGGAAAATATGGTAAATTTGATGCAATCTGGTAGGGTCCATTCCTAGTGAATAATAAGTGGGGGGAAGATTCATATTTCCTCCAAGTAATAACAGGTGATATTCTTGAATTGCCAGTTCATGGAAAATTCTTGAAGTTATACTTCAGTTGAAGTATTGTTTTCCATGAATAGTAGCTTAGGTATGTATATATGTTAGTTGTAGGTTTCCTTTGGTTGGATTTTCTTTTCTGGATAATCCTTTTTTGGTTGTCTCTACAATTGGTGTGCTCTACTTGAGATTCTGTTATTCTTGCTTCATAACAGTGGAATGAACATCCCAATTGGAGCCGATGATGGAGCCTCAAATTTCATTCTTCGAGTTCCATTAATTTTCTACCACATTACTGGTTTGTCATGCTATTCAAAGGAAGCCTAGGGTTGGGATTTTATTTTTTTCTTCATGAAATGATAATGTTATATCTTAAAACTTGGGTTGGATTTATTTAATCGTTACCTTTTTGAGGGAGGTTTTAAAACAACTTATGTCCCATTGATTCGTCTAGGTCGGGCCCCTTCAATAAATCATGTTAAATATTTTGCCTAACTTTATTATTTGCCAAGTCTAGGTCGGCTCATGCCCCGTGCTTTAAGAACAACCTTAAGCCGTCATTTTTCGTCAGCCTAGGCAATGTCCCCCTTACCCCATTTAATAATTATCTTATTTTGCAAAGAATTCTTTTAATGATCGTCGATCGTCCTATAGTTGATCCTGACCATTCCCCTTGATCTCGTGATGGCCTCACCACTTGGTTTCAACTGATTGTGAAATCATGGGCGAGCGCCACGTGTCTCAGTTACCGATGCCGAAAAAGGATTAATAAAGTGTTGAATATTTGTGTCAGGTTTTAATACGTTATAAAGTGGGTTACTAAAATAGTTGTGAGATGCACATGCTCGAGATTGATGACATTGTTTTAATCTTGATGAAAATTTTCTTGACGGTTATGTTTGGTGTTGCTGACTTTTGTGAGTGAACATGATCGTCGATAGTGGGAATCAATGGTTGCCCACCATCGCGTGATCTAAAGATGCAGGATGTTTAGTGATTGTGATATTACGGGTAGGCGTCACGTGTACTCCTTTGGTGATGCATATTATGGTGGGCCCTTGGTGTTGAGATGGCAGTTACATCAGCCTTTTGAATGTGGTCATTTGATGATCTGACAAAAACAAAAGATCGACAGTTGAAGTTTAAATTCACATCAAATGCAATTGGAGCCATTGGTGCGGCATGCAAATGAGCTTTAATGGTGGATGAAACATCTACTAGATAAATCCAATTGACATAAAGTATTTTATTTCATTCTATCTTCACCAAAAAATCATTCAAGTATTTTCAAAGCGGTTCAGAGCCAGAGATAAAGTTTTTCAAGCAATCATAGCGAAAGTTTGGTTCTCTATATGGTGCAAAATCCGGTGAGTTACTTTCTATATCACTGGTTTAATTTGACTGTGATTTTTGTGAAAGGTTGTAGTGTGCTGATCAGAGGGTTGTTGATTATTTTTGTAGGGTTACTAGTTCATTTGAATTGTTATAAATTGCATAGTTGTGTTGTAATTTCATTTTTTGGGTAGCCCTAGTTTGTTCAAGAATTTGAATTTTAAGGAAGCCCTAGTTATTTGAGATGGCACCACCGAAGAAAAAATCTGGCCATACTAATTATTTATGGAGGAATTTATATGATGATTTTCTAGATCAACTCCCATTATCAACAAATGATAGAAGGATGGGTTTAGATTTAATGAAGGGAAAAACCCTAGGTGAGGGATTAGTGTGCAAAAATTATAATATTGTAGATGTTAGGGTTCCAATGACAGGTCTCAAAATGTTTAGGTTGTGGTATGGACAACAAAACTCACCCCACCCCTTCTCTAATGGTTGGAGATACGACATGCAAAAACTAGTAGTGTCGAATGTGTTTCCTAACGTTGACCTACTTAGAATAGTGGCAACATGTTATGACCCAGTTACAAGGCTAATTAGGGATAATGATGGTGGGATTCTGCTAAGCATAAGTGCAAATAAGATTCAACAGGTTTTTGATTTGAGTGAGTCTAGCTCATTCTTGATCCCCATTTATTTTGAGGAGATGAAGCAGGAATATGCAAGTTAAAAGCCTCTTTTTAGGCTAAATTTGCTTCCTCCTCACTTGGCCAGGGTAGGCAGTTCAACAATTCATATCAGTCCAAGTGACCAGGAGCCTTTCAGGCTAAGCTGTTTTTCCAATCACTTTTTGGAAACTTTTTATTCACTATGCCATATTTTGGGATTCAGCCCAAATACAGTGATGCCCATTGCATATATGTTCATGGGGGCTTAGATTGAGCATCCCAACTTCTCCATGATGTATGACTATGCACCTTTTATTACATAAAAGATACATGAGGGTTTCCGGAAGTTGCTTGTGGGCGATTTTGGCACTCCTTTCTTCTAGTACTCCCTATTAATGCATATGTTCCTATACAATAATGTTGACTTATTCTTAGAGAAGATGGAGTTGAGGCAAGAGGTGAATGGAGAAAGGTTACCAGTACAAGTGTGGAGTGCAGATTTATCATACAACAAGGGAGTTGCAGCTTTGTACAGTTTGATAACTACTTTGCCTCTAGTATCAGAGCTAGGTTAGTGGTAAATGTGCCAAGAGTCCCTAAATATTTGCATGACTTCCTCCGACTGAAGATGAGGAAGCTTGATTTAAAAGTATGCCACAATTGGGGTGATATCATCTTGTACCCCGTAAGAACTGTCCTAAGGGTGTATGGTTTCTATGGAGCCCCACATATTCTCCCATACAATATATAATCAAGAATGGGGTTTTGTTGAGGTCATGTGGCAACTAGGCTGTATTCATGAGGACAACCTAATAGGGAGAGGAAAAGGGACTTTGTTCCTTGATTATATTGTTGTTTCAGATTTTGTCTTTTCCAAGGGAAGATAGGTCCACTTTGGAAGGTTTTTTGATGATTATCATTTGAAGAATGGATCTAGGAGGTAGCATGACGCTGAGGGATTCTTTTCCTTGTTCAGGCAATGAATTAAAGGTGGCAGATTTATACATAAATTCAACTTTCCTGAAGACCTAATTAGAAATGAGTTTGATTTGAATAGGTAGGAATTGAATAAAGAGAAATTGATTTCCTATGAGAAGTTGTTGGCCATGGTGCATAAAATGGATCAAAAATATAATCCATTAATGGAGTTTAGTCCATTCCACAAGAGAATTTCTTTCTTGTTGGATAATTTTAAAGAGATCGTGGGCACCTTGATGACTAAGAAGGTCAAATTTGAAATGAACTTTGAAATTCAAAGACCAGAGGTGAGGCCTGAGGAAACAAGTCCAACTTATTAGCCCCTAGTTGATAGGCCTCTATACAAGAGAAAGACGAATGATAGCAGTGATGAAGATGAGGGGGATAGGAAAGGAAAATAAATAATGCAAGCATCATCACAATCAGGTCCAAGGATCAAAGCACCTGGAGGGATAAGGATTGTGGATCTAGATTCACCACCAAGAAGTGATCCCATAGTGCTACCATTAGAGCCAATCCCTAAGAGGCAAAAAGTTGAGGAAACACCAGAGGCTTTGATGGATGAGATAATTGTGACTGCTCAAGACATGCAGGTCGGTATCCCTTCCCCTCCTAGATCAACACAATTAGTGTTATCTAATATGGATATAAATGTGTATAGGATGCCAAAATGGAGACCTACAAGGCATTCTTGGATGATAATACCTTTGTGAAGACTCTTGTATTCTTAAAACTAATTTGGAGGATGAAACTAGAGGAATACTAGGATAAGTGCAAGAGAAGGAGAGAGTCAAGACTTGATAGGCCTGAGCAGGAGAATGATGATGAGGTCAAGGCTAAACTAATGGAGGAATTCAAGAACATCACTCTTGAGGAAAGAAGGAGATTTGTGACTCAGGCTAGTGTGCTAATTTTTCCTGAATCAAACATAGATGATGTTGTAGCATTCAATGTTATCCTACAGTCCAAGCACCCTATACAAAATAGTGAAGAAGAGGTTAAGGAAGCTCTGCAAGACTCTACCTTCAGTGAGGAGTATGAAACTCTAGCCATATGGGCATTGGCACCCCAGTGCAGAAAACCAAATGTAACAGATAATAGCCCAAAACTTAAGGGGAGGGATAATTATCAACAGAGCTTCTAAAACTTCAACAACAAAATTTGCAAGCCTAATAGTAAATGTGGCCAAATTGGACTAAAATACAACTGAAAGAGAAGAGGCTAAAAAGAAGAGTCTGATGGAGAGTAGAACATAATAGTTGGAGAATATAGTAGGATGTAGCAAAGGAATTTTGAGCTACAATATAAAGTAGATAGGTTGAAATATGGGCAGGTGGGAGAATCCTCTAGTGCTCCTTGTATTAGAGCATTACCTCCTATTTCAAGATCAGTCCCCCTACTGCTCCAATTGTTTCTACTCATGGATCTCCCATCCATACACTTGTTTTCATTCCTACACTAGGGTTGGTTGAAAAGAGTTTGAGTATTTTGTGGATCCCACCAAGAAGCAAATGTTAAGTAAGATCATAGAAATGTAGGTTTCCTTAAAGGCAAGTGAGGATGGTGCAATTTCCAAACAAAATGAGGTGGTTGGCATAGTTCTAAGGCATCTAAATGATAAATTTGATGGTATATTACCATCTGTACATTCCTTATATTCTTTATTTTTGGATGGAATAAAAAACATCAATAGGGATCGAGAAATAGTTTTTCCTTTAGCTGAGAAGTGGATCCCTAGGACTAGTGATTTGGATATTATGATTAAGGCCTCTAGGTTTGATGCAAACAATAAGCCTCAATCATTGAAGCCTACTCAAATCTTTGTGAAATCATTGAAGGAATTCCAGGCCCTACCTGATGATTTGAGTAGAAGAATTAGGGAGTTGGTGAAGAGATTTGATGACTGGAGTGATACATTTTTGCTAGACATCACTAATAAACAAGGAAATGTTAAAACATTGCAACAGTGGCAATATAGGGAAAAATAAGTTATTAATGTTCACATCAAATTGATTTGTGATGACTCTAATTATGATTTTTTGGTAAGTAGCATGGACAAAATAATTAACTCCAACACATTCTTAGAGTGTTTTGAAAGAGAGGCCAATCAGGTTGCAATAAAATACACACCTTACAATACTAAGGTGAATGAGGTGGTGAAATTTGATTGGCCAACAGATGAAGAGTATCAAAAATGGGTGGAAAAGTACTTAACCAAAGAGGAGTAAGACGGTGTTTACTATCGACAATCAACAACTCAACAGTTATATTTATAATTGATTATGGTTTTGTCTCCATGGTGGTTGTTTGGCGCAGGTTTTGAGGTTTAGAAAATGCAGCAACTACTCCCTAATGAGTGGAATTATCAAGAAGATGCTCCAGGACTTGGTGTTTGTAATCATATTTTTGAAATGTCATGGAGCGGTCCAATTGACCAGTGACATGTTTATTTTCTAGCCCGGTGCTTGTTTGTTCCTTCATTCTCTATAAGGAGGATTTCAAGGCTAGAAATAAGGGTTGGCAAGTTAGATATTTTGAGGTCGAGTCTAGGCATAGTTGCAGAGCAAGTTGTAAAGCCAGGTTTTTTCAGTTTAAATGCAATTTAGGTTTTGTGTCATTCTGTAGTCGGGTTTTGGGTTTATGAAGGTTTGATGTTTCATAATAGTACTAGAATTTGATTTATAATGATTCATTTCAAGCTCATGTCTCTCCTTTTTATAAGCATATCATAATTTTGAATAATATAATCAAGGGTTATTGCATTCATCTCAATTTTGTGGTGTGTATGACTTCCATTTTGGCTTTAATTCAAAGAATTAATTAAAATGCTTGATTGGATTTATAGATGGATATGTTTATAAAGGGATTTGGTAAGAAGTATTGGGTTAGGATACAAATTGATGATGTTGTAAGAAAATTGTTGTCAGAGATCTTATATGCTATGTGTTTGAACCTATCATAGAATTTTAAATATTTGTGAATTTGACTCCGTAATGGTATATGGCACTGGTCTAAATCGTATGTGTTTGTGAGGTTTTGTGTTTTTATGTCTTTTCTTAGAGCTTGCTACCAAATTGAAAATTAAATGACTATCTTAAGTTGTGAAATATTGTTTTAATCATCTCATGCTCCAAGTAGTTGATACTATTGATGAAAATCCAATTCAATTCAGTATTATCCTATTTTGTTGAGCTATTAAATGGGATTATCTATTAATTGTTAATGATTTTTTATAAGTTTGGTGTAGAGATTATAAACACATTATAGGGACCACCCTCCTGGGTTTCAGAGAGCCCGAAGTGTAGGAGGTTTATTGTTAAAATCCTCATCAGTTGGTCCAGATTCTTCGAGTTTCCCTCGATTAGAATTGGAAATTCTATAGGTAGAATAGAAGATAAACCTGGTTACAGTAAAAAAAACCAACACATAGGTTATTGTGAAAATGTAAAAGGTTACAAGCTTTGGAATCCTCTAACCTAAAAAATTACTTTATCTAGAGATGTGATTTTCATGAAATTTAGATCTTATATAGTGGAACAACCAAGGAGAGGGATACTTCTCAAACAGTGTATTTTGAGACAAATACTGAGAAGCATGAATATCCACATGTTGAAGAACAATTGGATGGATTGGATGAGGAGAGTTCATAGATTTCTAAGATAGATGTTCATGATGAGTATATTGAGGAACAAGAAGAACCTTCTTCGAGAAGATCCACAAGACAACAAAATCTCATTGATAGGTATAGCCCACCTGATTTCCATTGTATATTTTCTTTGATGAGTACTAATGATGAACCTAGATCTTACAGGGAAGCTTTGTCTTCAATTCAAAATAATCTTTTGTCACAAGGTATGAATGAGGAAATGTTTTCCTTGGATACTTGTGACACATGGGATATTGAGAGTTTTCCCAAAGGAAGAAAGGCCATTGGTTGTAAATAGATCTTTAAAAATAAAATTGGAGCATATGGTAATATCAAAAGGTACAAGGCTATATTAGTAGCCAAGGGCTATTCCCAAAGAGAGGGAGTTGAATTTAATGAAAACTTCTCTTCGGTTGCTAAATTAACTTCTATTAGATTATTTTTATCTATTGTTTTTGCTTATGATTTTGAGATAGAGCAAGTGGATGTGAAAACTACTTTCTTACATGGGGATATTTATGAGGAGATTTATAGAAGGAAAATAATTATTGGTTTGCAAGTTAGATCTTTATATGGATTGAAACAGTCACCTAGAATGTGGTACCAGAATTTTGATGCTTTTGCATTGAAAATTGGTTATGTTAGGAGTGAGGAAGATCATTGTGTTTACATAAATTTATTGATGATCAACTTTTAATTATTATCTTTTATGTTGATGACATGTAGTTTATTGGTAACAAAAAGGTAATGATAAAAGAATTAAAAGAATAAATCTCTAGCACATTTCAGATGATAGATCTAGGAGTTGCAAAATATATCCTTGGTATGAAGATCAACAGAGATAGAGGTAACAAAAATATTTGCTTAATTCAAAGCAACTATGTTAATACTATTTTGAAATGGCTTAACATGTATGATAGTAAACCAATTAATATTCCTTTACTAGTTGGCACAAATTTGAGTTTAGACATGGGTCCTAAATATGATTTTGATCATGAGGAAATGTATAAAATTCCATATGCTAGTGTATTTGGTATTTTGATACATGCAATGGTTTATACAAGACAATATATAACCCAAGAAGTGGGAGTTCTAAGTAGGTTTATGTCTAACCCTGGTAAATAACATTGGAGTTATGTTAAGAGGGTGTTTAGATATTTACGAGGTACTCTGATTACCATTTGTTTTATCATGGTGCTAATAATATTGATATTATACATAGATAATTGGGCATACAAGGTTTTATTGATTCAGATTGGGTAGGAGACCTGGACAGTCGAAGGTTGAAAAGTGGATATGTGTTTACTTTGTTTGGAGCTGTAGTTAGTTGGATGAGTAAGAGGCAGCCCATGGTTTCTTTGTCCACCATAGAAGTATAGTACATGGCTGCTACGCATGCCTATAAAGAGGCAGTTTGGTTAGAAAGACTTGGGAAAGGTATTGGTTTTAATTGAAAGAAAATTATACTTGAATGTGATAGTCAAAGTGCTATTTGTTTAGCAAAAAATAATATGTATCATGATCGTACTAAGAATTTTGATGTTTAGTATCACTTTGTGCAAGAAATGGTTGAGAGTGAGAAGGTATTGATTGAGAAAGTTGGCACTTTGATCAATGTTGCAGATTATATTACAAAACTAGTTCCTACACATAATTTCTCTTGGTGCAAGAAGACCATTGGCCTTAAGTCTTGTACTTGATTTGTAATAATGATTACTTATTTAGAATAATTGCAATGTATAATTTCAAGTGGGAAAATATTGGGAATAGGATACCATTTAATTTTAATCCTGAACATATTTCATGTATCTCCTAAGTCCTTGGAAAGTGTTCCCTAGCACTAGGATTAGAAAGAGATTAAATTTGAATGAAATGAACATGTAAATTGACATTTGTAATTATTCCTAAATAATAGGAACATGTGGGGATGTCCAAGAAGGGATCCTACAAGATAAGATCACATGGGCTGCCCACATGGAAGGTGGAACCCACCTTGATTCAGTTAACTATTTGAAGGATTGTTAACACTTCAGTAATGCATGTTTTATTCCAATAAATTGTGGATTGATATTTACATGAGTGGAGTGGCACTATCAGTTTAGAATTAGTTCAGTATTAGTTAAGTTAAGTTAAGTTTAGTTCAGCTCAGTTTAGTTTAGTTTAGTTATGGTTCAATTATCTTATGTTGCATGTATTTATTTTGAGTTGAATGCTAGTTGACTTGAGTTGACTTCAGTTGCATGACATATAATAGGTGGATAATTTCAATTAAGTGGGGATGATCAACCATGCATAATATTTGCATGAATTGTTGGAGAGATATGTTTCAGTTAACTAAGATTGACTTGGGTCCACCTTGGGTGCCCAAGTTGGCATCTTTCAGTTAACACCTTTTGCATTAGAAGATATGTACAAGGCTCAGCCAAGTGGTTCTATTTTTGGGTGCCAACTTTGAGGTAAAGTTTGCATGATGTCTTCTTGACCAAATTTTAGTTAAGTGTTCAGTTTGGGGCACTTAAATTGAGGAAGACTTTGGTTTGAATTCAGATTACATTGTGGAACTCTACTTTCCCAATCTATGCATAGATTTTTATCCTTGTACTGTAAAGTCTTATGGGTTTACATGCTCATATTTTTTCTATTAATTGCAGCAAGTTTATGAGATTTCCATGAGAATTTATCATAGGTTGTGAAGAAGGATTTTTGAAGGAAAGGAAGCATATCAATCAAGGATTTATACATTATTATTGTATTCTTATTCTAAGGTTAAATAATACAAGCACTATTGATTATGGTGGGGTTTTTTCCCAAAAGGGTTTCTCCATGTATATGTTGTGTCACTTATAGATTATTCTCTCATTCTTCTACAATATTCAGTCTCTTTCTATAATTGGTAAAATTGATCTGAAAACATTAATCATACACAAACAATTGTGACAAATAACACTTAATTAGATCTACTGTCTCATAGTTTTACAAGTTTTAAGCTACAATATTACCTTCATTTTCAACACAACGGAGTGGTGATGAAGCTTGAAATTATGAGAGTGAGGCTAAGAGAGTGTGTAGAAGCCAAGAAGCATAATGAAGATTAAAGAAGATGGATAGAATCAAGAATTAGGCAGTTTGAATTAAAAGGAGGAAAAAGGCCCATTTGGCGTCAATGAAGCGAGTAGGAAATTCCACGCTTCACATCCAATAGCAAGTGTAATATTTCTATAGATTCCAATGGTAGGAATCCTATCAGGATGGCAGCACAACGTGCAAACATCCATGTGGTGCACACACATTTCTGATAGAATTCCTCCACCAACATGAAAATGAGCTACCAAGTGGATAGGGAAAGGTGGTAGATGCGGAAATTGCATCACCATAATCACATTTTCCAAGGTGAGGGATATGAAAATGGGGAATTTTCTTGGGGTGAAAATTCACACCATTGCACTTGTATGCATGTTTTTATCTCATGGAGCTATGGAGGAAATACATTAAATGAATTGGCTATTTGATGCATTATTTTCTAACAAGTGGTATTAGGGATTTCATGGTTATGGAAGGTGTGAGCTCCCAAGATTTTTTATAATTGTTGTTTGTGTAGATTTGGTGCAAATTTGAATCCATGGTAATGCAAGATAGATTTGAGGTACCACAAGATATGGAACACATGTAGGTGTTGTTTTGCAGATTTAGAATTTTGGGGTTTACAGATTTGTTGGATTTATTGCAGATCTAGGGTTTCTAAAATTTAGGTCAAAAGGGTTTCTTAGATCATGCTTTCATATGAGGGTTTTGTAGAGGAAATTTCATAGATGGCCTCTTAAGACAAAACCAACCTCAACATTAGATCTAGGATGGCTAAGAAATGAAGATTCATATTAATTTTTTCCTATTTTGGCCACTTGATAAAAATAATTTGTTCTCACCCACACAGCTTGTCATACGACTGTATAGGTTTGCAAAGGGAAAAATATTAAAAATATAATTAAAATTTAAATCCTAAAAAATTAAAAAACTAGCAATGAAATTAAATATTATTTGAAAATTTATTTTAAAATAAAATAAAAAATTTGGGGTGAGGGTTTGTAGACCCTCATACCCCGTAGTGCCATCACTATAGGTGGGTACCAAAAGTGTCAATATGGGACTATGTCTCGATCGATGGATGCCAACCTGCCACATAGTGGGTACTAGCAATTGGCCCTCCTAGCTCATGTTAGGTTGACAAGGGCTTAGCCCCCCAGCCTCAGCCCCTCATCAGGTGATGGATCACTGGCCCATGGGGTTCAAATTTAACTTGCCACAAAAATATTAGCTGCACAACATTATTATTTTTAAAATGACTTGCCACTTGTTTCTCTACCCAAGTGCCACCATCACCGATGGGGCTATCACTTGACCACCCATGGGCTGCCAACAACAACTCTGTAAGCCAAATCAAGAATTTTTTCAAATAGGCATAACTTTTACCCAAGATGTCAACTTTTCAACTTCCAATAGTCGACATAAAGCTCTATCTAAGAAATATGTAGTTGTATAGGTTTGGTTCCATGATTTTATAGTTTTCATCAATTTTTGTGGCCTAGAACTCAGATGTTCTTGGTTTCACAATTTTGGACATAAATTTGGCATATGAAATCAAATTCTTCGATTTCAAATAGGATTATAGAGAATGTGTACTGTACTACATAATGGACCAAGAATGTTTTTAGTTTTTGGTGCAGAGAGAGGATTTTATTTTATTTATCACTTATGGATTCCTAAGATTTAGGGTGTGATTATGTGAGAATATAGATGATTCAAGAGGAGAAACCTTGAGGGAGTACATGTTTTTATATGATATTTATAATGGTACATCTAATTATGAATTTGTTACTTCCTACTACAATTTTACAAGTGTTTTGTAGAGTTAGACTTTGATTGTGACATGTACACAAGTTTTTTTTAGTTTTTAGGACATGGGTTGACACGTGCAAATACTTGGAGTGTTGTGTGGGTGATATTTTAGTGCATGTATAACATTGGCGATGATTACGGTGTTAAGGATATATAGGTACAATTGAGCATTAACACAATATGATAATGTTGCGGTTGTTTGGTGGTTATATGGTTTGGTGTTAGGAGGTTGTTCTTTTCTCCTAGATGCTTTATTAGTTCCATGGATATGGTAATTTATTTATGGAAATGTTTGGATAATCATGTTTGATTTGGTTTTTGAGTCTTGTTGTCTATGGATTATCTTCTTTGATATCTCAATTTTTCAGGTTTTTAATGTGATGATGAGTTTGCATTTTTAGTTTTTAGGATCTTTGATTTATATAGTTGTATGGGTTGGCCACCCATTTGGTTGTAGTAGGATGACTTGTATGTGTACTATCTATATCCATGAGATTGATTCAATATTGATGCAGAATTTCTTATTTGACCTTGTTTGTGGTTATTTGTGCATTGGTATGTTTCTTTGAGATGAGAGGATGAATGATTAGAGTTCCATGATTTTTAGTGTTTGAGACTTGTAGCATGTGGTTTAATAATGATTTCATGATAACTTGGTTACATTTTATTGGTTACAAATTTTAGTGGGAGCTTTTGACAGTGATGATTTGGTTTTGTTGGACTGATTCTTAATGTTTTAATGGTAGTTGTATCTTCCTATCTTAGAGAATCTTGGTTCTACTTGGTATTATTGTAATTTTAATTGCATGTGTGTGGAAGTGGATGATCTTAATTAGGATATGGTTGTCATGATTCCATGTGTAGCTTGGTATCATGATTTAGAGGGAGTTGGTGTTAGTGACATGATTCATCATTGATGATGGATGATATTCTTTAGTGTTTATGGATATTTTGGAAGATCTCTTAGATCCTATTTTTACAAAAGAGTTCTTTCACATTTACATGCTCATTGTGAGGAGATGGTTATCTTCATGTGATTGGAGATATTAATTCTTGGTTTAGAGTGTATTTTGTATTTTTTCATGGTTTATTCTTGATGCTAGCTTAGAGGTTTGACATGGTACAAGTTCTCTTAAGACTAGGATTTATGCATTGTTGCATGTTATCTCCTAGGAGATGGTTAGATCATGATGTCATGTTGGGTTCTTGATTCTACAATTGGAGCTTTAACATTGATCTTGCAGGTTCTCTTGGTATTGAGTATATTGGTCATGTTCTCCAGAGATTCATGATAATATAATGTTATATTTGAAGCTTAGCATGGATTGATCAGCTTCAAGTTGTCATGGATACTTGGAGACTTGGTTGAGGTTGGAATTCTATTGGAATTAGAGACATTTTCTTGAGACAATTATTCTTTAGAGGTCTTAGTCAGAAGACTAAGGAGCCTTCACTTGGATATGGATGTGAGTTCATGATGGACCTACAAAGGAGATTATTCTTGGAGTGATTCATGATGACTTGGATATCTTGGAGGAGTATTCTCATTCCCCAATCTTGGTCTACTCAACAATTTATCATCTAAAAGGTATTTTCCCATTTTTCTTCAGATGTGTTATGTTTCATTCTTTTTTTTTCTCATGGGAATGAGTCTTGAGCCATGGTGATTTATTTTGGGTTATTTATTTGAGGATTATTTAGCATGAGTTTTTATTGATTTATCTTTCATAGATATGGATCTTGAGCCATGGATAGTTGGTTCTATAAGATTCATTTTGAGGGATGTTTAGCAATATTATGTCCTTGTGTATATGATTTTTTTTAAGTTATCATCCATTGATGAGGATTTTTAGGATATATTTATTAGGTTGATTTTAATCTTCCTTGGTTAGAGAGTCTTACATCCTTGTTGGAACTATACATTATTCATATGTTGTATTTGATCTATGATATTGAGTGGTTGGGTGTTGTTAAGGATTTTAATTTTGCATTCTAAAGAGATCATGCTTGACACAACATAGAACTTTGAGGTGTTGGTATAAGGAAATGTTATGATTTACATGTTTTCTGTCTTCATTCTATGGTCCCTTCCTGGAGGTTCACGTTCATATGATTTGCGAGGATTGTGATGACATGTTGTGAGAGAGTATATAGATTCTTGGTGTTGCATGTGTGGATCATTGTGTTTATTCTTAGTACTTCATGTTTTAATCATTTATCATGTATTTGTATAATTTTGATTGGTGTACTTGATATTCTTTGATAATTTTCAGATTTGACATTACTCATGTAGTAGGAGTTCCTGGATATGTATGTTGTTCATTGACAGGTTGATACAAGGAGTTTAATTGTAGTTTATATGTTACATATATTGGCATGTTTTTTCTACTATTGTTGATAACTAGGAGGTATTGATGGTTGAATTCATTAGCATACATTTTTTATGCTATTTTTTATCACTTGGATTTGATGATTTTTTTATTTGGATAAGTGCATCTTCACCTTAACATTTTCATTTTCTTCCATAGGTGACATGTTTGGGGATGAGAGGAGTTCTTGCTTAATATGGTGGTCACTTTGAATTTATTTTAGGTATCTTGATGGATCATGATAACATGTTGGAGATTCATGTGGTTTCATGTATGACTATGATGGTGTATTTCATTGACTAACCCTTATGAAATGTATACAAATGGGAGAATATTAGATTTGGTGTTGTACACCATTACATAAAATAATTTATTATAATATTTTAATTAAATAATTATCTAGTTGGGCTACACCTAGGAGGTGTATTTAGCCACACTCGTTAATTATTTGGGGCCACTTCTAAAGTTGTATCAACTAACATTGGGTTATTATTTTGTGTGGAAGACAATTATTTTTTGGAAAATAATTAAAAAGTATATTGAATATAGGAAGAATAAAGTCTAGTTTATTAAAATGTAATTTGATTCAAAATTTGATGAACGGGTAAAAAATGAAATAACAAATATCATACATAGGTTTTTGAGAAAACATGGAGACAAAAAAAATAAAGATAAAAAACTTAAAATATTCATAACATAAAAAATTAAATGGTTAGAAAGATAAGAGGGATATTGATGTTACTATGTTATTTTTTAAACTTGACATTGAAATCGTGTGAACCCAATGGAGAGCATGCACGACATTATGTCATTTTTTTAGAATTTTCTAAAAGATGTCTATGGTTGTTGATGTATGTAAGTCCAACCATTTAGGCTGGATGCTAGAGGAAAATACAACCCTAAGGGTCTGAAATTCCAAAATCAAGTAATAACACGAGTAAATTATAATGCACTCACATTTCTATAAAGAAAATGGCTTTCCTTGCACTAGTTTCTCCCTTTCTCTTCATATAAACTTGAGTGCATTAAAACATGCTCATAATTGTGTGAAGAAAAAATCTATCTCTCTCCACTTGTCCCATCCTACCTTTATATCTCTCCCTCTCTCCTTCCTCCTTCTCTCTCTACTCTCTATCTCACCAGTCTCTCCCCTTTTGACCTCTCCCTTCCTCCCTCCTTCCCCTATCCCTCCCTACCTCTCTCAAGCTCTCTATCCCATCTTTACCTCTCCCTCTCGCATTCCCTCCTTGCCTATCTCTCTTTCTCTAAATTATTCATGGTGTAGGGTTGATGGTTTACGACAGAGGTTTCAAAATTGAGATTTTAGGGATTAAATTTAATTTTTAAGGTTTTAGTGTTAAATTATTATTGTCATGTTTTAAAATTTAGTGTATAGGGTTTAGGGCCTAGGTTTTAGAATTTATATTGTAGGGATTAAATTTTGTTTTATACGTTTTAGTGTTGAATTATTAATTTTAAGTTTCAAGGTTTAGCGCCTAAATTTTAGGGTTTAAGGTTGATGATGGATGGTTGAGTGTTGAGGGTTTAAGGATTAAATTTATTTGTAGGTTTTAGTGTTATATTATTAATCTCAAGTTTTAGGGTTTAGCGTATAGAGTTTAGGGTTTATGGTTGATGATGTAGGGATGATCATTGATGGTTTAGGGATTAATTTTATTTTTTTAGGTTTTAATGTATTAATGTAAAGTTTTAGGGTTTAGTGTATAGGGTTTATGGTTTAGGGCCTAGGGTTTACTACTGATAAAGGAGGATTGAGAGTTGAGGGTTTAGGATTACATTTAAATTTTTAGGTTCTTGTGTTATATTATTAATGTCTAGTTTTAGGGTTTAGGGTTTATGGTTGATGATGTAGTGTTGAGTGTTGAGGGTTTACAAATTAAATTAAAATATTTGTGTTTTAATTTTAAATTCTTAATGTCAAATTTTAGGGTTTAACATTTAGGGCCTAGGGTTTAGGGTTTATGATTGATAAGGAAGGGTTGAGCATTGAGGGT
This sequence comes from Sequoiadendron giganteum, assembly GCA_007115665.2. Classification (NCBI taxonomy): domain Eukaryota; kingdom Viridiplantae; phylum Streptophyta; class Pinopsida; order Cupressales; family Cupressaceae; genus Sequoiadendron; species Sequoiadendron giganteum. The sequence continues at coordinate 283,922,487 of CM021102.1, read as the reverse complement.
TTAGGGATTCAATTTAATTTTTAAGGTTTTAATGATATATTATTGTTAGATTTTAGGGTTTAGTAAACATGGTTCAGGTTTTAAGGTTAAGGGTTTATGGTTTATGGTTGGGTGAGTGAAGGATCATGGGGATCCAAAAAGTGGTGATATGAAAAAAAAGTGGTTGATGACATTTTTTATCTGAACTTGATGAAATGAAAAGGGTTTATTGAGAAAATTGTCAGTCCAAAAATATAAGATATGCCTTATTTGGAATTAAATACATAATTATTATTAATTTTCTACATTAATTTTAACTAAATTTCTGATTGATAGGATGATTGAAAAAAATCTATAATTCTTAAATGATTTCATATTTTTTGAATTTGAAAGATGCGTCACATTCTATGCTTCCCATACTATAAGATAAAAAAATAAAAATGAATTTCATAAAATTTTGACCAACAAGTTATGGTGGTCAGACAAACACGTTTTAATATTTTAATTTTTTTAAAATAAAAAACTCATAACTCATTATTTACTTGCCAAAAAAATACAAAAAAATTGTGGCACATTTGGGCATGTGTCCTCTACTTATAGTGAAAGTTTCAAAAAACTATATTATTTTTTTCTTGTACCTAGATTGGTCAGACATACACTTGCTTTTCATTTTTTCCTAAAAATTTAGTACTAGTGCATTGAAATTTTAAATTTTCATCAAATAGATTTACTTTTTTCCAAAAAAGGAATAGCATCTTAGAAACTACATTCAATTTGCTACAAAATAAAATTTACATTTTGTTTTTCAAATTAGTTAATAATTTATTCAAATTTTTATGTCAAGTTCCCTAACTCTAATTTTCTGATTTTTTATTACCACTTAAGGGCCTAATTTGGACCCCCATGATCCTGCACTAACTCGGTTGATGATGTATTGTTGAGCGTTGAGGTCCTATGGTTTATGGATTAAATTTTATTTTTTAGGTTTAGTGCTATATTAGGGTTTAGTATACATGGTTTTAGGGTTTAAGGTTAAGGGTTCATGGTTGATGATGTATTGTTGAGCGTTGATAATATAGGTTTTAGTGTTAAATTATTAATGTTGGGTTTTAGGGTTTAAGCTTTAGGGCTTAGGTAGGTTTTAAGGTTTAGGGTTAATTAGGGAGGTTTGAGTGTTTTGATTAGAGGTAAGAAAATGGGTTTTCAAGGGGCCCAAAACCCTTTACGAAATAATGCAGTTAATAATAAAAGAAAACAAAAATATGCAGTAATCAGCCCAATGACAACAAACCATCAACCAAAAAATAGCCAAAAAGAAGGAAGCTAGCCTACAACACTACATATCCTTCAGAATCTCAAAAACTTCCATATCAGTAGAAACCATCTTTTGTGCATTGTCCATGGTATCAGACACCTCCATACTAGAGGCCCCGGCCTAAGCTTTCATTTTGTCTCTAGTTCTGACCCTCGCCCCACCAGTTTCTACCTCATCATTCAAAACACTATCTTTAATAACATTCTTCTCACCAACTTAACCCCCATCTAGCAACTTCCCCCCAATAGTAGTATCATCAAGAAACATAGTCTCTTTTCTCTTCTTCATAGTAATCACAAGAGATATAACCATGGAAAAATCCTGAATGCCTAAGATCTTAGATGCCTCTCCACTCTTCATCACCACTTTCCACATTTTATCAAATTTATTCTCGAGGAATAAGATTCTTCCTTCCAAAAAAAATTTCAAATTGATGGTGTCCTCTGCCAGAGTATTAGCCATGATATTAAAAGACTCCATCATATTATCAATTTGGATTTGAACAAAAGATTCCTCACCCTTACTAGAAACACCTCTAATTCTAACATTTATCCTATTAATCTCATGGAAGAGCCATTTAAAAAATTTAAACTGTAGATTAGCACTCTCACAGGCCAAGCCCAAAACATCAGACAAATCCTCCCTATCAAAGTTCTCAACCCAATTCCCCAAAGAAAAATCCTCATCATAAGAACTAACCTGAACTTTATCGGCAAAAATAGCCTTACCAGCAAGGACATGAGACTTATCTTACAAATGGAGCAAGTGATTTCCTCCGCAACAGTCTTCCTTTTCAACACCCTATCCCCATTTTATTTGTTAGATCCCATAGTATGACCACCATCCATAACCCTTTCCTTCCCCTATATTAACCCAATGTCAGCACTCAAAGAGGCCTCACCATAGATACCACCAACCAGGGAAAGAGGGAAACCCTTCTCCAATATATGACTAGTAGTTCTCAAGTCCCTTCTCTTCCTACTCCCCTGCTCACTTTCATGTGCATGTTTGTTTGTAGGGGGGGAGAGGAAGCTTCCCCATTAAGGTTATTTGTTTCCTTAGCCCCTTTAGGAAGAGTCACAATGACCACATCATCACTACAAGTATTATAGCCCTCGTTATCATCCGACATCGTATTCCCAATTTTACTCGGAACAGGGGAAGAGGGTCCCTCCTCAAAAGAGGCATAGGAGTCTAGGACATAGTTAGCATCATCATCCCTATCAGACTCAGACTCTTTGCTCAAAATAATCCTCCTCTTCTTGGATTTTTTTCTAACCCTTTCCTCACCCAAGTCCATCTCATAACCCTTTTAGGATTTAACAACATTTTCCTTCGGAGACACGAGAGATTTATGCACCTCATGTGCTTTGACATGTTCATAGATCAGGAAAATTAACCCGACATGAAAAATTGGGTTCTTGGGGTTTTTCACATATTCCTTAATCCCCGTATCAAGCGACATCAACAAATAATAAGGGAAGGAAACCCATTTCTTATGCTGGAAATGGTTAAGAAGGAAATTGTAATTATTAATCATCATATACCTTCCTTCCAAGGTAACATACCTCATAATTTATTCCACCACATCATACTAGAGAACTTTCAAAAATCTCATTTAATAATCCCCACTTTTCACCTTCTTCAGAGCAACAATCTCATTCCCTTTGAAGAAAATAGACATCGCATCCTATGAGTCTTTCTTGTCTCTAAAAACCTTCATACACTACATAGCCAAACCAGTACTTTGAGCTATGAATTCTTCATCCATCACAACTTCTCTACCTCCCAAATTCAAGGTTCTTTCATTCTACCCTTGAGCAACCATATCAGTGACCTAAGAATTGAAGCCATGCAATTTCTCCATATACACGGTTAATCCTCCCTTCTCTAAAATCTCCCATACCTCCTTCCTCTGCTTGATAGAATCATAGGACTTAGGCTCGACATGATTTATTTCCCCACCCATCACAACCTTAAGTGAAGAACACAAATAAAAACAACTAAGACTGATACAAACACCACCCAGAGCGATAATAAAAAGCAAAAAACTCCAAAAGCTAATGCCAATATCACCCAGAATCCATGCGAAGCCAACCAAAGGATAGATATGCAATAATGTAAAATAACTTTGTTCCTTGTGAAATTCGTCCTTCATCCTCAAATATTTAACATCCTCATTCAAATCAATCACCCACATGACTAAGGACATGCATCCCCTAAAGCCAGCAAAGATCGACATGATATTAACTTTCATTAATGATAATAGTCATCGCTTCAAAAGGAATAGAATCATTAAAATTCCATTCCTTTTTTTCTCTAACACCAAAGTTAGTGAAAAAATCAGCTAACTTATTTCCCTCTCTCAAAATATGAGAGATATAAATATTATCCAAGGAATTAATAATTTCAATTAAGTCATTGACTAAGGCTTCAATAGTCCAAGACGAAGGAGAGACCATTTTCAAATTTTTTATACTATTCAGAGAATCACCTTCCACCCATACCTTCCTATACCCTTTACTTTGAGCCAATTGAGTCCATGATAGACTGCAACCGCCTCCACATAGATTTTTAAGGTTTAGTGTTAAGGTTTAGATATTTTTAAAAAAATTAGTGTTATATTATTAATTTTTGGTTTTAAGTTTTAACCTATAGGGTTCAAGGTTTAGGTCCTATGGTTTAGAATTTAAGTTTTAGGGTTTATGGTTGATGATGTAGTGCTGAGTGTTGAAGGTTTAAGGATTAAATTGAATTTTTAGGCTTTACAATGAATTATTAATGTCAAGTTTTTAAGGTTTTTGTGTGAGATTAATAATGTCAAGTTTTAGGGAATTGTGTATAGGTATTAATTTTTAAGGTCTAGGATTTAGGGTCAAGGTTTAGGGATTACAATTGACAAGGGAGGGTTGAGCATTGATGGTTTATGAACTAGATTTATTATTTAGGATTTAGTGTTAAATTATTAATGTTAGCTTTTAGGGTTTAGGGTTTAAGGTTTATGATTGATAAGGGAGGATTGATTGTTGAGGGTTTAGTATTATTGTTTTAGGTTTTATTGTCATGTTATTAATGTCAATTTTTATGGTTTAGCATCTAGGTTTTAGGGTTTAGGGCCTAGTGTTTAGGGTTTAGTGTTTATGGTATACATGAAATCTTCTTAATAGTGCTCTAATTTATGTCCTATTCATTTTCTATCTCACATATATATTACATAATTAGTGACATCTACTAATATCCCCAACAATCTAATAAGAAAAAAAGGCCTCCTAACCACCAAATGTAACTAACCCTTATAAAAAAGACCTTAATATATATGAACATATTTACCACATTTATAACATGGTGTAATAGTATTTGAATGTAGAAAATATGGCCTACTCAATTATTTAAACCTTGAGTTACTATAAATAGGCTTACAACCTATAGATGACTGTTAAGAATATAACGCCTAAAATTTCCTCTTCTTCCAAGAGGAAGAAGAATCATAGCTAGCCTTATTTCCTTATTGTCTTTAATAAGGATTATACTTCTTATGTTGTTGCTACTTATAAGGATCTGACTAAGTCTTATAATTCTCTCAAACTCACTCACTCTCTTTGTCTTTATCTCTCTTTGTGTCTTCATCTATCTCTATGTCTCTGTATCTCTCTCTCCTCCCCTCCTCTGCTCTTTCCCATCTCTCTAACTCTTTCCTCTCTCCCTATTTTAATTTTCAATGCACATTATAACACAAGCACATTATAACACACTTACATTTCTTGAAATCATAAAAAATGGTAAAAAGGCATGGGGACCCTATGATTTAGGACCCACATGCTCTATTATTTTCTATATATACACTTTATTTGACATAAAAACACACTTTTTATGGTTTTGACAAAATATCAATCATTATTTAACAATTCCACTATTTTTTTTGTTTTGTCAACGTAGAAAAAGAAATTATATTCTTTTAGGCTTAATTTGATTCTATGGACTAATATTTTCATGTTTGAAGTGTTGGAATGTTAATTTTCATGTTTTTTGTTTGAAATTAATAATATATAATTTTACTTTTTGTAATTTTTACTAATTCTATAATATTGATGTGGAATTGAACATCGAATGTGAAGGAATTTGGCAAAAAGCTCATTTTTTGGAGAAGTGAAGCAAAAAGTGAACTACACAACATTGTGCAATTGGTGAAATCAAATCCCAAAGTTCAAGTTGTGTTCTCTTTTTCTTTCTACCTTTTGTGCATTCCACCTTGTCAATATAGTTCATGTGCTACATATCATAGTGTTAATTAACTTAATTGAAACCCAAATTTTGACTTGAAATCCATAGCCATTGTTCAATTACGGTCCTTTCCATTTATTTTTGTTATTTTTTTATTCTTTTTCTTGTCTTTATATTTATGTTACCATCTTCCTATTTAATGTGTGGATGATATGAAGACAATTTAAATGGTCCATGTTGAAACAAGTGAACATATGTTGCATAGTTCATGCCATTTCTTGTTCTTTATGAAATTTCTATTTGGGAATTTTTTATTATGCCATGTATGTTGTGATACCTCACTTATTTACATGGTTCCTCAAATTATTGTTTTCCTATAATTTACTCACCTTTTTCTATTTTATTTTATTTTCAACTTGGATTTCGTACATTATTTTTCTCGTCTTTTTCTTCCATGACTTTTCCTCTTTTTTCATGTTATTTATTTATAGCATGCTTATTCCCATGATTTTTCCTCTATCTTTTACTATTGCATGTTTCTTATTTATATAATATTGATACATCATTCAAGCCTTTTTTGATCTTAAATTGCTATCTCACATTCCTAGAGTCACTTAAATAGATTACTTCATTCTAATTATTGCATATATGGTCCTACATTAAACCATACCATGATTTGAAATATTACATATTGATCCTACACTGATATATCACATTTTAAAATCTCCCACATTAGGTTGGGTGTATTAATCCTTCCCTCCTTACATATTGTGCTCATATATTCTACATCCATTACATTAAGGGCATCATATTTTATTTCTATTAAAAAATTAGGCCTTTATTTCTATATCTTTACATTAGGCATATCATACCTTCCCTCCCACTCATGAGTTTCATTGTGATATTATGCCCATCTAGGGGTATTTAGCTATACATGTTCTTTGATTATCAAATCCATATATATCACTTCCTTCTAAATTTAGGCTTATCTACATAGACATTATTACATAATGATTGTGAAATTACATCAACATATATATTCAGTTGCATTATGGGGCATCATTTATTCCATATTTTAAAACTTAAGCCACCATTTCTATATCTTCATGTTAGGGGAAACATGAATCCCTAACTTTTATACAAATTTGGAACTTAATACATTATATTTTCCCATATTAGGCCTTTTATTTGATTTAATATTTCATAATTACTTCTTCGCATTGGGGGAATGATGTCTTACCTATTTATCACAATGTTGGAAATCAAGCCTCCCCATTCAAACACATCATTCTTCTTCTTTACATATTGCACCTTCATAGATATATCTTTCTATTTGGAAGCATCATACTTTCTTTTACATATTATCATATATTTTCATTCCATTGTACTAACATGGGTGTTCATGGACATTTCAGGCCACATAACTATTGTTTGCACATGCTAGGAACAACATCATAATCATTGATTCTATCTCTATCTTTGTGCATATCATGATTATATTTTAGAATATTCACATGATTGCAACACAATTGCACATTATTTACAATCATTTATATATCAACTTACATGATTATATACTTGCATTCTTAGATTAAAAAGTGCATATATAGTTCCTTGTATCTTATGACAGTCACATATGATAGAACTAAGAGACTTATCAAAATACTAAGAGACCTATTATTGTCCTAAGAGACCTATGATAGTCCTAAGAAACTTATGATGGTCCTAAAAGACCTATGATAGTCATAAGACACCTATGTAAATCATAAGAGACATATGGTAGTACTAAGAGACTTATGACAGCCATAAGAAACTTATGATAGTCCTAAGAAACTTATGACCACTTTTATTCACCTTGAGCCTAGAAACACTTTATTTTCACACTCTAAACACATTTTCAAAAACAATAGTAAGATATAAAATAAAATATTGAAAAGTAACTTTTTGACAATTAATTTAATTATTTAAATTGTTTTCCTTTTTCCAATGTCAATTAGCTTACAAGAAATCTTTGGAATAAGATAATGGATAAGTAATGTGTCATGTTTGATTATAGTCCTCCCTCCCCCAAAAAAAAAAATCCCCAAGCAATTCCAAATCATGATGCTACAAAAAATACATTATGCACCTTGTTTCCTTTTGGTAGCTCCAACTCATAAACCACTTTTCCAATTTCCTTTATGATATTGAATGGATCATAAAATCATGGCTTAATTTTCTTGACTCCACAATTTTAAGAGAAGATTGTCTATATTGGTGCAATCTCAAATAAACCATATCATTAACCTCAAAATTGCACTCATCTCTATGTTTATTAGCATACAACTTCTACTATTTTTTTACAGGTTGGAGGTTACCTTGTAGAGTTTTTAATAAATCTTGGCTTTTATATGATAAATGTTTTTCTCTTCTTACTCTATTATCACAAAGCAAGAGACCAATGAATCTAGGAGATTTGTATCCATACAATGCCATGAAAGGTGACATTATTATTGACATATGGTAAGAAGTATCATAACAATATTCTCTAATATGAATCCATTTTATCCAATAATTATAAGTTTCATTGAAGTATAATTCCTTAACTAACCGTCCACCCATTTTTTACAATTTAATTTTTCCCAATAATTTATGTGTGATAACTAGTTTTGGGAGTGAACTTAGTCATAGTCAATTTGAACATGTTTTTCCAAAACAAGATTAGGATTTGGTTGTCCCTATCACTCATAATGCTATTTGACAATCCATGCAACCTAAATACTTCTATGAAGAATAAATTAACAACTTGGGAAGCTCTCTAATCTAAAGAAACTATAAATAAGTGTGTAAATTTGGATAATCTATCAACAAAAACATATATAATAGTTAACTTATTTTATTATGCAATTCAATGATGAAGTCAGGTATGTGCAGGATCATGATGGGCCAAAAAGTGGCAATATCTAAGTGATATGATGACCCATGTGGTTGACGACATTTTTTTTACCCAAAATTGATGAAATGAAAAGGGTTTTTAAAGGAGATTCTCAGCTTTCCACCAATATAAATTATGCTTTAATTTGAATTTAATAAATAATTATTATTCTTTTTCTATTTGAATTACGACTGAAGTCCTAATTGATAGGTTGATTGAAAAACATCTATAACTTTCAAACGGTATCACATTTTTTGAATTTGAAATATTCATCACATTCTATGTTTTGCATACTATAGGTTTTAAAAAACAATGAATTTCATGAATTTTTGACCAAGTTAAGGTGGTTATACATATGAGTTTTTATATTTTTTAAAATTTGTAATAAAAAAATCATAATTAATTATTTACTCAGGAAAAAATTACAATAAAATATGCATCACATCAATACATGAGTCCCCTACTTATATATAGAATATTATAAAAAAATATTATCATTTTATTGTGGTTAGGGTGGTCAAACAAACACCTACTTCTTATTTTTCCCTGAAATTTAAGTACTATTGCATTGAAATTTCAAATTTTCACCAAATATATATATTTTTTAAAAATAAACCTAGTATTTTAGAAACTACATTCAATTTTATATAGATTCTATTCTTACATATTTTTGAAATAATATAGATAACTTATTCAAATTTTTACGTCAAGTTGCCTAACTTTGATTTTCTGAATTTTATTGCCACTTAAGGGCCTGCTTTTTCCATGATGATCCCGCACATACCTAGTCCATATAAATACTTTCTCATTTTTATTAGGAATAGGAAAAAGTTACAATAGACTAGTAGGGAAATTATGCTCATTTTTATTTTTTTGACATATTTCACGTTCTCTAATATGCTTAATGACATCATACTTAAACCCTTTCCATGAAAAGCTCTCCTATATCTACCTATATATCTTGAAATAATGTTGGTGACTAGCCAAGGGAGTATCGTGAAAATTTCTCAAAACCTTCTCTTTTACCTTAGATTTGGGCACCAAAATAATTCTTCCATTATATATGATCAAATCATTCACTACTAAATAGTTATCATCATGCACTTGATACCCTCCAAAATACTAGTAAAAAAATGATTCTTAGCATATTCCACAAGAATTTGTTCCTTCCAATTTATTGTAATTTCCATCATAGAGGTCAAATGTGGCCTTCTTAACAATGCATCAACCATTATGTTCTTCTTACTCTTTGACATAATCTATGTTAAATTTGTAAGCTTGCAACTTAGCTACCCACTTATATTGCCTCTCATTAAGATATTTTTTGGCTAAGAAAATACTTTAGACTATTATGGTTAATTTTAACAATAAAATTACCTTGAACCATGTATTGTCTAAACTCGGTCGAAGTGTACATGATGGCTAACATTTCCTTGTCATAGATGGATTAGCTCCTCTCCACTACCCTCAACTTCCTTCTCTTGAATGTAATTCGATGCTTATTCTGCATCAAGATGAAATAAATTTCTTTTCTTGAAGCACCACACTCCACCTCAAAAGGCTTTATGAAGTCTCCTATAACCAGCACATGACAAGAGCTTATTAATTTCTTGAGATACTCAGAATTTTATTCTATTGATGGTGAAATATAGGGGAAAAGGATTAATGATGAGTTCACCATAAAGACCTATTTCCCTAATTTCATTCAACTTGTAAGTTATAAAACACAAATGAAGAATAGTAACCAAAAGGAAAATTTGGAAAGGGGAAATCAATGTGTACATTTCACCAAAAGTCACCTTTTGAAGTTCACTGAGGACTCATTCTCCCTATGGTGAATGGGTCCTGGCTAGGATTCCTAAAAAAAAAATTATGGGTTCTCTTATGTAGTGTCTACACTCCTAGATTCTCGATGTTCACTATCAGATAGCTTGAAATAAATTATATAGAGTAGTTTCTGTGATATGAAAACTTTGCAACTTTCTTCAATTTTTCTTTTCAAATGATCTTCAACCTAAAATCTGCAATCACACATCAAAGAGAAAAATATTGTTTTGTTAAGGAATGGGGGTTTTCCTTGGTCAAACCCCATTTTCGTAATTATACCTTGTAATGAAAGAGAAAATCATGAAGGAATGATGAATGAACAACAACATGTAACAACTCACCAAACCTTATTTGAATCATGGATTATAAATCTACAAACTAGCATGAAGTGGCCTCAATGAATGTAGATCTTGATCATGAAACTTGATTATGGATAATGTCCTTGAATTCTTGCATAAATTTTGAACACTATATCACCATATCAGCTCAAACAACATGCATGATGCAAGAAATATTTGACATGATAATATGAATCTTGATTTATGTAATAATCTTCAATAATCTACCCATGAATGCCTTGAAAATGCTCTTAAATTCTCTTAATCTCATAAACATTCTATTAGGAATTCTCTCTTGAAATCTATAGGATCTTAGGATGAAACATAGTGAAATGACCTCTTATTTATATATATCTTAACATTAATTCCCGAAATTCAAATATCACAAGCTGACATTGAATTTTAGATTTGAAATCATTGAAAAACTGCCAAAAACATTATTTAAATTTAGGTCCTAGGAGCAAGTGAAGACCCACTCACCCTATGGAAAATGGGTCATAGGCCACTTTCGTAGGACACATATTTCTCAATGTGAAACCTTATGTCGTGTCATTTATGAATGTCAGGTTTTATCCCTTAGAATTTGTAATTAATTAGGCTTGGATTTGAATTAAAGGGTACAATTAAGGAAAATTAACCTCAATTAATTAATGAAGCCCTAGATTAGTGTGGAATTTTAAGGGTACACCTTACAACACCAAAAACAAGGCACAATTAAGTCCATTTTAATTAAAGGGCCCTAAACTTAATGTGAATATGTAAAATACATATTACAACACTAAATTAAGGCATCATTAAGGTCATTTTATTATTATTCATTCCCAAATTAAGTGTGAAAAAGGGATATTTTTTCCTACACTACATTTTAGGGTAAAATCACAAACCTATGTCACACTTTCAGCCAAATAAATAGTTTCGAGCAAACTATTTTCGGTCAAAAAAGTTTTGACCAAATAGGTTTCAAATGAAACCAAAAAAATATTTTTTCCCTTCAAAAATTTGAATCTGGATTTCGAATTGGCTTATTATATATTCAAGATTCTTATCGGAAGGGTTTTGGTTGAAACCCTTTCGACCACAACTGTCTAGTTGGCATCCTAGTTGGCAGCCAACTCAACATCTTTAATAATTTTCTGAAATTTTCTACTTTAACTAAGTATTTCTCTAGTCAGAATGATTTTTCTACAAAAAAGAAAAATACCCTTTTGTAGAGCTGAGAGTGGGGAATCCAAATATATTTTTTTTTTAATATTTTGATTAGTTTTAATATATTTTATTTTTAAAATAATGCAAGTAGGTTGTTAAAATTAAAAAGAGGTTGATTAGAAATTTAAAAAATAGTAAAACATATTATAATTTTTTTTAAATTATATGGGGCAAAAGAGGAGAGAGTCTTCTTCAAAGGGTATATTTTTTTTTTGAAAATGATTAAAAAAATAAAAATAGTTGATGACACGTGAAAAATGTCAAATTTTGACAAGTTTGAATTTAAAATGTTATTACGAGAAAAACATACACCAACATTTGAAATTTTTTTCCATGCACAAGATATTGAAGTTACCTATTTGGAGAAAAAAAATTAGGGACAAATGAAGTTTTTTTCAATTTGTTTCTTGATAGCCCATGAAGTCACATTTTTCTCAAATTTTCAGCATTCTAAAATTTTTCCTTAAATTGATAAAAATATAATGAAAACAATTTTTTTAAAATTTTGAAAATTACAGGAATAGACTTCAACAAAAGTTCTACATTTCATTAGTTTACACCATTTTGATGTTCAAAACATAAATACCACTTTTATGTGGTCGAAGTTCATAATTTTTTTTGTTGTTGATCTGTTCCTTTATAAAGTGTGACATAGGTTTACATGCTTTTACCCTTTTCCCCCAATTTAGTGTGAGGATGAGCGCAAGAACAAACTTGTGCACTAAAGTAGGCATTCAAGACACATATGTATGTATCAATGACAAAGATATACAATCACACAAAATCAAAGATTAAGAAGATCAAGCCTAGATGGTCTGATCAACATGGAACACATCTAAGCCATTAGTTTTGTGCTCACTCTGGGGTAGTGGAATCTGAGGCTATCCACTAGGTGAGTAACCAAAAAGAGTGGAAAATGAGAGAATCATATTAGGCTCCCATACTATATCAAATCTATCCTCTTGACAACTTCAATAAGGTGCACGATACAAGGCAAGGCTTTACAGGCAAGCAAGGTGTGTTATGCTAGGTGGCCTTGAATTTAGAGTCAAGCTTCATAGGGCTTAACAAGATATGTTATGCTAAACAATTATTAACAAGACAAGGCTCCACAAGCAAGCAAGATGTATTGTGCTTGTTGGACTTGAATTTAGGGTTTGAGTTTAATAAGGCTAACAAGCTGCATTATGCTAAACACCTATGAATAAGGGAAAGCCTCCATAGGAAATAAATTTTTGTTATGCTTGGTGGCCTTTAATTTTAGGGTTTCAAGCTTCATAAGGCTAACAAGTTGTGTTATACTAACACTTATGAACAATAATGCTAGTAAAACTTTTTTGTTCAAAGTGATTTTTCTCAGTTCGTGTAAGGTCTTCTTCTTAGGGAACATTGTGCCTAATGTCTCCAAGAGGACAAGTCAAGATTAAAAGATTCACAACTTAGGGAATGAAATGCATCACATCACCACTAAGAGGAAATTTGTATGCTAAGAAATATCACACTCTTGGAGGACATCAAACCCAATGACACCACCAAGAAAATGATGCATCACAAGAAAAAATAAAATTGCACCATGAAACATGAGAAATGTCAAAAGATATTATTGATGTAAGCCCATGTTGAAATGAACAAGACAACTAAGAGGTTCTATGAAATTCTTTACTTCTTAACTTAATCAATTCCACTTTATCTTCAATTTTTTATTAAGTGTGAACATGAAAATGTAGATAACAATAACACAACACTAGATACTCTATATTTACATGAAAAACCCAATGAGGATTATCTCATAATAGAGTAGTAATGAAATACCAGATACAAAAGGCTCACTACCAAAGGGCTCACTGCCTAAATACAAAGTCTCACTATCGAGATCAAGGGCTCACTGCCTTAGGACTCATTGTCCAGAAAGAGGGGCTCATTTCCTACAAAAAAATACAAAGAATTAGGTAATGATCCACCACTAGGAGTTCCACACACTTTGAAACTTGATCAAAATATTATCAATACAATGAAGTATAATTTCCATAGTTCGCTCTTTTACACTCTTCTTTTCGCACTTGTTCGCACACTCTTCTCTTTCTCAGATCAAATGATGGATGGATATGAAATTCGCTGCAACTTAGCTTGTATTTATACCATATTCAACCTTAGGAACATTCTCCAAGGTTGTCTATACAATTTCATTTTATAAATTTAAATTAGGTCAGCTACTCAATATTTCTGTGGTGGATAATAATCTGAGGAGATAAAATACATATTTAATTTAAGACCCAAACAACATCTTGGATCACGCAAACACTTTCTCAAATCGATGCAAAGGCATAATGTACCATGTAAACACTAAGTTGGCCAAACCTAATGAAACCACTAATGATCTTTGAAGTACACATATCTTCAGCAAGATAAACACATGTAGATTGCTCAAAACACTTCACCAGTCATTTTACCATTTCTGAGAACATCTCAGATACATCTGCATAAACTTCAACAAACTTCATATGAAGAGAACATCTCACCAGTTCAATCGAGACAACCAACAAAAACACAAACTCAGGAGTAGGTCTTCTAGAGCGTCAAACCGCAAGAAATTTTTTCAAAACACATAAACCATCAGAAAGAGTAATCTCCTAGATCCTCAAGCTATGAGGCCAAATATCAGAAGACTATGGAGCCAAAACATTTCTCCCAGCCAATAACCAAATAAGTTCTAACAAACCAGTTCACATAATGGTGAACATAACTTTTCCTCTCCATCAAACCAGAAACTGAAACTCAGAATATATAATCAATTTTATCTTATGAACACACCTATAAAGTTGTATATGCATTGGGTCAAAATGGGAGAAAATGTGGACTACAATACTGGAGCACACTCAGAACACAATTCAACACAACTTTCAACATTTCTCAAATTTTCTCAAAATAACTTGGCAAAAACCAACTTACTCAACCTTTACAATGTTGACATCAATGGAAACATTAATGAAAAAACCACCAAACACATCCATACTTGCAAAAATCTCCCCCTTTTTCATTTATGGAAACACATGATGTGAAAATCATCAAAGAGAGCATACATGATTCTTAGAAGCGATAACCTGTCAAGCATAAAATTTTCACATGATTCTCTCTCCCACATCCTACATGATTTTAAGAAGTGACAACCTTCCAAGCATAATATTTTCACATGATTCTCTCTCCCCCTTTTACATCAATAGAAAAATAAATTCTTTCCAAAAAAAATTATATTCATTCCCCCTAGGGAGTACATCTACATCACATACTGCAACAATGCAGTTCTCTACTCCCTCTGAGGAGTAGACCTAAATCATCAGTCCAAAACAAAGAAGGTATGTCAATCCAATGGACTAATGCCTCTCCATGTGCACTTACTTCAAAGGATGGGAAGAAAACCCTAACTTCCCTTTGAGATAATCAAAAGTATCTTTTGGAAGGGCTTTAGTGAATATGTCTACAACTTATTCTTTTGTAGGTACATATTCAAGTCTAACTTCATTCCTCAATACCTTCTCCCTCAAGAAGTGATACTTGATAGATATATGCTTTGTTCTAGAATTCATCACTAGATTCTTTTAAATTTTTATAACACTTTTATTATTGTAATAGATAGAATTAGGTTCATCACTCACCACACCTATGTCCATCAAATTTTGCTTCATCCAAAGTACCTGTGTACATCAAGATGTTGTTGCAATATATTCAACTTTTACAGTGGATAAAGAAACTGAATCTGGTTTCTTGCTCAACCATTAAACTAATCTTCCTCCAAGAAATAATTCTCCTCCACTTGTACTCTTCTGGTCATCTACACATCCAACCCAATTAGCATCAGTGTATGCATTCAAATTGAAATCATTGTCCTTCAGATACCATAGCCCATAGTCTAGAATTCCGTTAAGATATTTGAATATCCTCTTCACAAATTTAACATGTGCTTCCTTTGCTTCTACTTTAAATCTTTCAACTAAACATATTGCATGCATAATGTTTGGTCTAGTAGCAGTAAAATACAAAATTCCACCAACCATGGATCTATGCATGCTCTTATCAACTTTAGCGGATTCATAATCCTTAATCAACTTGCATCCAATTACCATAGGGGTACACACCAGTTTAGAGTCATCTATCCCAAAATTCTTTAACAATTCCTTAACATACTTAGATTGTGAAATGAATATCCCTTTGTCAGTTTGATTAACTTGAATTCCAAGGAAGAAATTCAGCTCATCAATCATAGAAATTTCAAATTCTTTTTTCATCTCTTCAAAAAACATCTTACACATACCTTCATTTCCACCAAAGATAATGTCATCAAAATATGCTACAACTATCAATATCTTGTCTTTCTCAACCTTGAAGTAAAGATTGTTGTCTATGAACCCTTTTTTGAAACCTTGCTTTGTCAAGTATCTATCCAATCTTGCATACCAAGATCTAGGATATTTCTTCACACCATATAATGCTTTCTTTAACTTACAAACCATGTCTAGTTTATCTGGAAATGAAAAACCTTATGGTTTCTCCATATACTCTTCTTCTTCCAATTCTTCATTCAAAAATACAGATTTGACATCCATTTGATATACTTTGAAGTCTTTATGAGCTGAAAATTCCAAGAACATCTGAATGGCTTCCATTCTTGCAATAGGTGAAAAAGTTTCTTCAAAATCTATTCCTTCAACCTATGAATATCCTTTACATACAAGTCTTTCTTTATTCCTTACTACTTCACCATCTTCATTTAGTTTGTTTCTGAATACCCCTTCAAAACCAACTACATTCTTGTTTGTAGGTCTAGGGACTAGTTTCCATGTCTCATTTTTCTCTATTTGTTGCAGTTCCTCTTTCATTGCTCTAACCCAACTTTCATCATCACATGATTCATTCACAATCTTAGGTTCTATCTTAGAAATCAAACACAAGTTTACCTCAACCACTTTTCTTCTTGTCTTGACTCCTTCACTTTTGTCTCCAATTATCTGGTCCTTCAAATGATTTTTCTTAACATATTTAGGAGTCTTGAGTGCAGGTTCCAGATTTTTTTCTTCTTCACTTTTTTCTTTCTCTTCCTTTTCTTCTTCTTGTATTTTCACACAAATAGGCTCATCAAGTTCAACTTCAATTATTTCCACCGACCTATACATAGCTTCATCAACCTTCAAATTAGTACTTTCAATGATTTTCCTTGGTCTCTTATTAAAACATATGTAATCCTTACTGGTATTTGAATATCCAAGGAAAATTCCTTCATCACATCTAGCATCAAATTTTCCAATATTTTCTTCATCTCTTCTAATGTAACATCTACTAATAAATACCTTAAATTATTTCATAGTAGGAGTCTTACCAGTCCATAAATAATAAGGAGTCTTATTCTTATTACCTATAACTTGAACTATGTTAATAATGTAAACAATAGTGTATGAGGAATTTTTTCTTCTTACATCATAGTTTTGGAAGCCTCTTGCACAGTCTGGTTCTTCCTTTCTACAACTCCATTTTGTTGTGAGGTTCTACGAGAAAAATAATTTATTTTTATACCATGTTCTTCACAAACTACATTGAACTCATGAGATGTAAACTCTCCACCTCTATTAGATCTCAAACATTTTATTCTAAGGTTTACCTCATTTTCCACTCTTGCCTTAAACACCTTGAATCTGTCAAGAGCTTGAGACTTTTCTCTAAGAAATGTAGCCCATGCCATCCTAGAGTAATCATCAATTAAAAGCATAAAGTGCATGTCACCGTTCAGGCTTCCTATTCTTGTAGGATCACAGAGGTCTATATGGATTAATTCTAGCATTCTGATAGATGATTCATCCTTTTCTTTAAAAATGTTCCTTGTTTGTTTTCCCATCTAAAAAATTCTAAAGATCAAATTTGAAGGTTTTATGATTCTAGGCAGATCTCACACAACCTTTGTAGAACTAATCATAACCAAATTATCAAAATTCACATGTCCCATCCTCTGGTGCCAGAGCCAACTCTCACTAATCTGGGAAACAAAACATTGACCATCACCACCTTTGAGTTGATAGATGTTTCCATGAGTTCTTCTTCGAGTTGAAACCATAGTTCCAGATCCTTTTCTGATCTCACAAGTGTTATCCCGAAATACAAGATTAAAATATTTGTTGCACATTTTTCCCACACTTAAAATATTATTCCTTAAACCCTTTACATAACAGACATCATTAGTGTTATGTTTTCCATCAAAGCTAATTGTTCCTTTACCAACAATCTTAGCACCAGAATCATCTCCAAACATGACTATACCTCCATCATACTTGTCAAGTTTAGTGAACTTACTCTTATCTCCTGTCATATGATTTGAACATCCTCTATCAATTACCCAAAATTCTTCATCCTGTCTTGCATGAAAAGAAGTTACCAGAGTACCTTATGATTCATTCTTCTTACACTCTAGACTAGGTTCTTTTGCACATTTATTTTCCAAGGCTAGAAACAAACATTCATCTTTGTCTTCCTCAAGGTTTGATTCATCATTAAAAATTCTTGCATCTTCCTTAACATAATACAACTTCTTGAACTTCCTATCCTTCTTATCCTTGTAATTATTGTTATTATCCTTATTATTCTTTTGTGTAGCTCTATTAGGACATCTTGATGCATAATGACCAATATTTCCATAACTGAAACACTTGAAAGGAAACTTACCTTTGTATTTACCAATACCTCTCTTCAATCTCCTTGTGAAATTTGCTCACAAATATTTTGGATCATCATCATCTTCTATCTTCATGGATTTAAAGGTTGTTTTAGTCTTCTCCTTATCTCTTGCAAATTTTCTCATTTCAAATTCAGTCAAGACACCAAATAGATGTTCCTTAGTGAATGTCTTCGGATCATACCATTCTTCAATTGCAGATATTATCACTGTAATTGTCTAGTAAGGTCATCAATATCTTCTCAATTATATCTTCATCCTTCATGGTACCTCCTTGATTCTTGATTTCAGTTGCTATAGTTTCAACTCTCTGATAGTATATTGCAATGTCTTCTCCATCTTCCATTCTTAGATTCTCAAATTTTTGCTTGGCAATTAGTTTAAAGTGTGAAAGTCTTTAATTCAAAATAATGACAATACTTTAAATAAATTCATTCATATTCAAAAGAAAGTCAAAACTTCATTCATTAGACTTCATAAAATCCAAAAGATTCCAAAATATCGACTTAGAGTCTACAAAAGATTCATAATACATCCAATTGATTTCAAACACATGTCATCTTTCATAGAATTTATAATACATGGCATTGCAAAAGAAATTTACAATTCAAGACTTAGGCATTTTGTCACCTTAAGTTCTATAATAATCATTCAAAAATAAAATACAATAGATATATGAAGAAGTCTTCATTTGATCTTCAATCCAATAGCCAATCTTCAAATATGAAGACGAGAACAAGGTTCGGGCACTTTTTTCGCCCAACCTCGAAGCTTATGCTTCCCTGTAATTCTTTATTCAATCAAATAATACCCAACCCTGCATGAATCGCTTAGCAAAAATAAGTCGACAAGTAGGATGGAATCCGATGCATGCCTAGTATAACTAGTAATTCCACAAGCATTTTCATTTTTCTAATTCATTTAAGAAACAAGAAAATTTGA
Organism: Sequoiadendron giganteum; assembly: GCA_007115665.2. NCBI lineage: Eukaryota > Viridiplantae > Streptophyta > Pinopsida > Cupressales > Cupressaceae > Sequoiadendron > Sequoiadendron giganteum. The sequence goes on along the minus strand of CM021102.1, from coordinate 283,903,030 downwards.
TACTAGGATATGGTAGACAGTTATAAATATTCCATCTATTTCAATGGTCCTTAAGTTACTTGGCCAAGTAAAATTTCATGCACGAAAAAATTATAATAGTTTTAGAAAAGAAAAACTACACTCTCTATAAACCCATATTCGGCATCCATCCTGGAAGGTAACTTTCCAAACACATGACATGCACATTCAATTATCAAGCATGCATGGTTCCATTCAAAATAAATAAATTATCTTTCCCAACACATGTTATGCACATTCCATATCAAGCATACATATTTCCATTCAAAATAAAAGATTATCTTTTCCAATCACATGAACTGCACCTCTATTTTCAAGTAAACACGATTTTATTACAGTAAATTCACAGATTTAAATCACAAATAACATTAAGTTCATATTTAAAATTAATTAATTAATTAAAAGGAGGTGTATCTCAAGTATGTATCTAAGTACATATTTAAATAAAAAATGAATAAATGAGCACACATTATTTTGGGTTCATTTACTCATAAAATTTATCTTCACTTCGAAATAATCATTTTCTAATTCATTTCATTTCAAAGTAATTTATATTTTTAATTCCATTTCTTTTTCTTTTCTGTATTTCCTATTTCTCTAAAATCTTATCATCATACTAAAACGTAAAACTCTTCATATTTACTTTTGTTTCTGAGAAATTTAATATCAATCCAAGGTAATTATCATATTTCACTTAACTTTTCAAGCCCATTTAAATAAACAGAATTATTTAATCTTATCATTTTGGAAAACATTTAGCAATTTTATTTAAATCAAAATCACTATACATTTTTTGTTTCTTTTCTTTCAATTTCCAATTTTCTATTTGTGTAGTTAATGAATGTAGTTTTCTTTGCATGGTTTTCTGACCATCATTACTAAAATTTAATATTGGAAATATATCTAAAACATATTACTTTCTGTGCAATCTTTTAATATGCTAAAATAGAATTCTCTAAGTAAAGAAATCTAATGCCTCTTATTTTTTTTTGTTCAAAATCGTTCTACAAGTTTATGTTCAAATCTATACTTAAATAAAGAAATCTAATGTCTCTTATTGTTTTCTATTCAAGATCGTTCTACAATTTTCTATTCAAATCTATACTTTGTCTTCACTAAAATTTCAGTCTGGTGTTTGATCTTTTCTTCTAAAATTGTTTAAAAACAACAATATTTCCTCATTTGATAAAATAGAAGAATAAAAGAAAATATTTTAATTAGATATGCATTGGTTGTGAATTTGGTTAATAATGTTTCTATTTAATCTACCTAGCAATGTCCTGTAGCTACGAATCTCCCCAAACTTGCATGTATATCCTTTTATTCTTACTAATTTTTGTGTGTGTTTCACTTGTGGGTTGCTCTCTATGCCTGACTATCTTGCTCTTTTCTCTCCTTGTAGCAACCTTCTCTTTATGCATAGTTCACCAGTTCTTCCTCCCTTCTATCCTTCTCCCTTCCTTTGTTTCTCCTCTCCCTCTATTCTCCTTACTCCCAACGTATATGAGGAAGAGTTTCTTTTTGTTGTGTTACCTCCTCCCTATTGTTCGTGCCTTCCTTCCTTTTCTATACATCTCTCACTTCCCTTTCTTCCTGTACTTTCTTCCTCCCTACCTGTGTCCTCCTTTCTTCCTCAGGCATGTGCACATTCAAATTTTCCTTTCCTTTGGTCGTACCATGTCTCCCTTACTTCCACCCTTCAGGTCACCTCTCCTCTGCCTCCACATGTGCATCCCTCTCTCATTCCCACATGATGGAGATAACTATGTTTTTATCTCTCCCTCCACATGCACATATGGTTTTTAGCATATCAAACGAAACCAGAAAAAAAAAATCCCTTCTCCTAAAAACGGATTTACTCTTTCCCCTCCCCAATTCCCATTTTCCTCTATAATACCCCTTCATTTTGCTTATGGTTTGGTTTGCTTTATGCTATGTTTGGTTGTAGTTACTTTGATACTGGATACATTTTGTTATGATGTTTTGATCGCTACTATTGAGTGACAACTATTATTGTGTGATGTGTTGACCTAATTAGTGTTTCTCATGCTTTAATGGATTAATGATGTTGTAAAGTTAACATGAGATGTTATTATGAGATTATTGGAATTATGATGGAAGTGTCAGTTTTGATGAGTGTATTGGTGAAGAAGACGGGTTCGCATCACTCGCTTGCAAGCACCCTGCGAATCCGTAATTCCTTCTTCACGGTGTGTATTATATGCTGGATATATTGTATAATGTTGTTTACTTGGTTGCAGGATTGCAAGTACATGACATCGACTCCACCTAGTTTCACAGGTTCGAGCATGTCAATCCAATGGTTAAGTTGAACGAGAGATAGTAGCTAGGTAACATGTGTCAAGTTTACACCCTAGCCTTAGTGTGTCGTCAGTCATGTGTGTCGAGTCCTTGTCTGTCTTGCTTTAATGTTATTTAATTCTGAAGGATTCTTGATTGGGAAATAAATATTTAGAATAATTGCATTTAAATCATGTTGATGGTTATTTAATTAAATAATGCAATGTGGATAAAAGTTTATATTTAAATTAATTAATTATATTTAATTTATTTAATTAATTATATTTAATTTATTTAATTAATTAAATTTAATCCAAGGGGGTTGAATTTAGTTATTAAATAATTAAATTAATTAATTAAACATGATGCAAGAAAATGAAAGGAAATAAAAGAATTAAAATTAATTTTGGAATTTAATTTCAACGTGTGGGAATTAAATTAGAAATTGTAATTAAATGTTTATTTGGGAAATGAGTTTCAACTTGGAAATTAATTTATTATTTGAAATTGCATTTTAAATTGAAAGTGGGTTTTTGAAAATTTAAATTTAAATTTAAATTGAAATTTAAATTGAAATTTAAATTTAAATTAATATCTAAATTGCATGTAAAGTGAATTAGGGTTGTAAAAATTGAAATTGAAATTTATATCTAATTTGCATGTAATGTGAATTAGGGTTGCATTAGGTATTTTTGATTTATAAGGATTGCATGTTTTAATTTTGAAAAAAAAAAAGTCTTTAAGAAAATTCATTTTTACAGCAGCGAAGAAATTTTGGAAAAATTTGCACAAGAAGGGTTTGAAGAAAGTTTTGATTCTAGAATTGATTGGAGGAAAGATTTTTTGCATTTGTTGGGTCTTGGATTGGATTCGTTGGAGGATTGAAGAAAACTCAGGAAATCTTTGGAGGAGACTTGCATCAGAAATTAATCTTTTCCTGTAGCTTCTTGATCCAGGTTTTCCTCTTTGTGTTTTATTGTTTTTGACTGTTTTTAAAATAGTAGTGATTAAAGATTTGGTTGTTAAATTTGTTTTAGAAAAGAAATTTGTTATTAGAAAAAAAAGAATTAAATAAATTTACAACTTTTGCTTGTGAAAATTCTTTAGTGAAAATTGTGAAAACCTCAGTTGAATTTAAATTATTTGAGGAAATTAATTAATTTGTTAGTGGAATCAAACATAGAGATTGAACAATGCATTTAGAATATTTTTAGAAAATGAAACCCTCTGTAGAAAATCAAATTTAATTTGAAAACCCTAAGTAAAAATTAGATGGAGAAATCTTGAGGTTTTGAACTTCTAAATTCAATATAGATCCATTTTGATTCAATTATTCTTTTATTGTTTTAAAATTCAGAAAAATGGTTTAAAAGAATTAGTTTTAAGTCTTTGTGTAATTTGGGGTTTTTTGAAAAATTGCACAATTACATCTGTAGATGTATATTTTTTCAAACTTTCCCCATTTTACTTATTATTGAAATTCGTTTTTTTATATATACATATTATATATACAAATATATATGTTTATATATATATATATATAATACATATATATATACATAATTTATTTTAATAAAATTTTGATTTAAATCATGAATCGTCGTCTGTACGGCGATACCCTGTGTCTTTTCGTTTTGGGGAGGCGAGTTATTTATTTGTTTTTTTTAGCGAATCTTAGTTCATTGTTTATGCGAAATCCCCATCCGCAGTGCTTGTTAGGTCGCAGGTTTGGGGGGGTTGGGGAGGATCTACCTCCCCACCGTCGCTCCCATGTTGGAGAGGCGGTGTGGAGGGAGACCCTCCACCGCCCCCCTTGCCTTTATAAAAGTCGCAGTGGGAGGGGAGGCTTGGCCTTGTGTGAACAGCCGTGCCCCCCTCTCCTTTCCTTATATTTTTTTAAAAAACCCTTAAACTATTATGCATGCGAACTAAACATTGGGCTTTTTTTAATACGTTTCGTCTAATTTTTTTTACTTTCGTTGTATATAATATATAGTATATATAATGTATATATATTATATATATATGCTATGTATTTGGTGAATATTAATTATATATATATATATATATTATGAATATATATGTTAAATATATATATAGGTTTATATGATAGTTGTTTTTTTTAAGATATCAAATTCTTATGTCAAATTGGAGATGGAGGGAATTGGTAATGGAAAGAATGCTTTAAAATTTTGTAGTTGTATTCATATATTTAGATAACATAAGCAATTGGGAAATTGGGAAATTATGGAATACTGATTTATTTTATCAAAATAATGTATTTGTTTAGTGAAATGTACTAATATAGGTTTGATGTATAAAATTACATGGGTAATTTCAAATAGGTGAATAATTAAGATTCATTTTTATTTTTATTTTTTTTAACAAATTTCATGTAATTTGGTTTGGCATGGAAACTTTAAAAGATAAGTTTTGAATGGAGTTTTTTTAAATAAAATGACCAATATACATAATTCAGTTTAATAGGAAAAGGTATTTTATATTAAATGATTAAAATATTTGAGTTAGTTGAAAAATGATAGGAATCCAATTAATAGAGAACTGATGTTAGTTGTAGGAGTAAACATTGAATTTGATTTAAATTGTTTATATTAGTATCTCCTTATATTTGTAGATTGAAGACGCTTGTTTAATTATTTCAATTAAGTTGAAAGAGCAAAAGTTTATGTTACTGTGAATAGGGATTTTAAAGGATAAAATTAGAATGCATGGTATAGGTTTTGAATAGAAAATTGAAAAGAATTATTGTAGAAGATTTATGTTAGTTTTAAAGGAAAACAATGGATTCGACTTAAATTATTTGAACTAGTCTATCCTTTTTTATAAAGGCACTTATTTAGTTTTTTTCAGTTAATTTTGAAAGGGCAATAGTTATTATGTTTTATTTCCATAGAGCAAATTAATCGTTGTGATTGGAATATTAAAGAATCTATATAATTGAGTTTATTAATATATATGTTTGGTGTATATATAATATGGAGCATATAAAAATATGTTAAGGGTAAATTCATTATCGTATTTCATTTTAATAAGATGTATGCAATATATTATTGAATAGAGATTTAAAATGGATTGATTAGTGTATATGGGTAAATGGGTAGAGAAACGATATTTTATTATATTAAAGTGATTGCATGTTCTAAATAGGAAATTGAATGAAATGTAAGATTTGGTTAGGAAATGGAAAGAGTTTACTTGCATGGATTTGTGTCGATTTAAAAGTAAATTAAGAAGTTGTTTTATTGATGAGGCAATCAATTATGTTATTTATTAATTTCTATTTAGATTAATTGAATCATTGTGATTGGATTATGAAAGAGATATGGATTTAGTATATCCAAAAGTAGTATCTTCCTCATGATTATCTTAAAGGATTTAATTCTCTGTATTCAGTAAAGGGAAGTAAGTTTAATTGTTTTAGATTTCCAATAATGAAAGGGGAAATAGGGGTTATGATTATTTTAGATGATCTAGTTATCGTGTCTTTGACTTTGTCAACACTACCTATTGAATGAGTATGGATTTAGGAAATCCAAATATTAGATTTGATTAATGACTTGAATGCTTTTGTTGCTATGTCGTCAAGTTGCATTTTTGGTTTTGGGATTTAGTGTTAGTCCTAAATTATAAGTCTTCCAGGAGAACTTAGAGGATAAGGGTTGTTGAATTTTTATGCCATCCAGTTGTTTTCCCTTGGGTAGTGCATGGTGTCTTTTCAGTTTTACCCATTTTCCACGAACGGGGATATTTTGTACCTCCTGTGAAAGGAGTGGACTATGTGTTGTTGCCTCCAAGATGTTTGGAATGAGTTATTTTATTTGTTTCCTCCTTGTGTTGGAGTGGTTAGGATGCCTAGTTGGTATGTGCTTGTGTTTCCCTTGGTGGATTGTTTGGGTGTGTGTTGTCGGATAGAAGAGTGGCTTTTGTTAGGGGTCGGAGCCCAAAGTGGTAAACCGAGTAACCTTCAGAAGTGAGTTAATCAAGTGATAACTAAATTAATGTACTTATATGATTAGGATGCATTCACATTAATCAAGATAAATTAATCTCACTCACAGACGCAAGGGCTTGTTTAGACTTGGGGTGAGTGAGAAGGCCTAGAATGGCAAGATCAACTATCTTGTCCTTACAAGAGGTAGTTGATTCCGCTTGAGTGAGTATGAGTGCTGGGATTTGGTTGAGGCCACCAGGATTTTCGGGGCCTATGAAGAATGCCCAGAGGAGATCTCATGACAAACCTTGCGATGACACTCTATCTAGACAATAGTTGGTTTTGTTTTATGTGTATGGTTCTCTGAACATACTTGATTAATATTATGTTTGGAAGCAATGTGACCTATGTTAGTGATGTTGGAGTTGTACTTGATTTGTACTTGTATGGTGATTGAGTTGTACTTGTTAGTTCATTTGTTTGGTTATATCAGTATGAGTCAGTATGAGTCTGCCTTTGGTTAGAGGTAGTAGGATCTTTGTCCATGTTACATTGTTACTATCTCCTAGCATGGGGGGTGGGCCTTTGGGTACCACTTGGTTAGGTGGAATATGCACCAAAACCGTTGGGTCCCCATCTATCTTCAATACTTGGTGGCGAGACATCCAGATGGATGGCTCGAGTTCTTGTGTTATTCTTGCTTTGTAATATTTCAATTTGTATAAGTTATTTAATCCCTCTTATGTTTATGAGGTGGATTTCTATAATTGTACTCTTATGTACTATTGCCTCATTCTGGGAATGAGTAATGTAACTATTGGATTAAGATAATGATTATGAGATTGTATCTTGGTGGAGTATCTTATTATGTTATGTGGTATTCTTATGATGTATGATGTTTATTTCATAAAGTTCATAATGCTATGGTTATATGTAATTTGTATGTGTGGGTTTAAGTAATCCTAACCTTGTAGCCTTAGAGGTTGTTGTTAATAAGTAAGTGAATGTGTATGTTAAATGCACTTTATAAAAAAAAATTGGTTTGCTTATGACGTTAATTGCAACTGCCTTTAAGGTTACTTGGTGGGGCATTACATCCTCTCCCAATATCATGCAAATAAAATGGTGGAATCGCCAAAAAATCAGATCCACTTTTTATGTTTTGATCTCAAGAACTCCAAGTGTCTCTCCTTGTTTGCATGCAAATTGATTGAAATGTGTTTGAATCCAAATTGATAACTGTTGTTTCAATTCCAATTTTGAATTTCATCTTTGAACGTATTGTTGTTTTCTATTCAATTTCAATTATGAACGAAATTCATTTATTTCTAATTTACATTTAAACATATATTTCCTCTCTCATTTATCAAATGAGAAAATAACAATTAAATCAATAACACAATTTTTACATTTTGTTCATTTTCACAATTAAAAATTTATTCCAATAATTTAGAATAAAGCATTATTATTTTCAGCTAATGATAAAATATTTACACAAAGAATTAATTCTTTTGAATAAAAATCAATTTCATCACATCAATAATCAAATTGCCATTTAAAACAATATATTATTTTTCACATAAATTTAGGCAATCGAAATTAACTTAGTTTAAATGTCCCATAATAATCATCACAAAAATACATTAAAAATACTAAGTGGTGTGTGAGATTCCATCATCCTCATAAATGCCTCATGGCTAAAATGACTCTACCTGATCAATGTTCTCGTCTTCACTCACGTTCACCTATTCCTGCATTCACTTGCACTCAAATTTTCATCAGCAATGACAAACCACAAATTTAATAAAAATGCATTTCAAATCATTTCTATTGCATTTCAATTTCAATTTAAATTCCACTTTCAATTTCAATTTCAATTTCACTTCAATTTAAATAATCATTTAACATAATAATTAAAAATCTCATGATTAATAATTTGCATTTAAATAATCGACAAAATCAATACGTGACAGTTAGTTTCCTTGAGAAGATTACTCTCTCATTTCCTTCATAAATGTCTTTCAATTTTGTCCACATTTCATTTGCAGTAGCTAAAGAAATAACTTTTGATCTTTCAGTTTTAGATAGAGCACTAAAGATAGAAAACCTTGCTCTTTCATTTTCTTCAAAAGTTGCAACCTCATTAGCAGAGGAAGGTCTGGTTGCTGGAATCACATACTTTGTCTCTATAACTTTCTAGTTATTAAAACTAAATGAAATCAGATAACTTCTCATCTACTCTTTCCAATCATTGTAATCAACTCCATCAAACATAAGAAGCTACAACTTGTGTGTCATCTAATCTACTCAAGCAGTTAAAATTTTCACCAAGGAACCAGAGTTCTGATACAAATTGTTGAAATGCACAAGATAACTGAGAGGGGGGCATGAATCAGTTGTATCAAATTCTTTACTTCTTAACTTAATCAATTCCACTTTATCTTTAGTTTGTTATTAAGTGTGAACATGAAAATGCAGATAATAGAAACACAACACCAGAGACACTAGATTTAAGTGGAAAACCCAATGAGGGAAAAACCATGGGGAGGATTAGCTCATAGTATAGTATTAATGCAATACTAGATACAAAAGGTTCACTACCAGAGGGCTCACTACCCAGATCAAGGGCTCGCTGCCTTAGGACTCATTGTCCAGAAAGAGAGGCTCACTGCCTACAGAAAAATACAAATAATTAGGTAATGATCCACCACTAGGAGTTCCACACACTTCACAACTTGATCAAAATATTATGAATACAATGAAGTATTGTTTCTACAACTCGCTCTTCCACACTCTTCTTTTCACACTTGTTTGCACACCCTTCTTTTCCTTCGATTGACTAATGGATGGATATGAAATTCACTACAAATTAACTTGTATTTATACCATCTTCAACCTCAAGAACATTCTCCAAGGTCAGTTATACAATTTCATTTTGTAAATTCAAACTAGGTCAGCTACTCAACATTCCCACGGTGGATAAGAATATGAGGGGACCAAATACATATTTAATTTAAGAACCAAACAACATCTTGGATCACACCCATGCTTTCTCAAATTGATGCAAAGGCATAATGTACCGTGTAAACACCAGGTCGGCCAAACCTAATGAAAAAACAAATGATCTTTAAAGTACATGCATCTTTAGCAAGATAAACACACGCGGATTGCTCAACATGATTCACCAGTCATTTTACCATTTCTGAGAACATCTTAGATACATCTACATCAACTTCAAAAAACTTCATTTAAAGAGAACACTTCACCAATTCAATCAAGACAACCAACAAAAACATAGAGACTCTGGAACAAGTCTTCCATAGCACCAAACCACAAGAAATTTTTTCAAAATGCATAAACCATCAAAAAGAGTAATCTCGCATATCTGCAAGATGTGAGGCCAAATATCAGAAGACTACAGAGCCAAAAAATTTCACCTAGTCAATAACTAGATAACTTCTGACAAACCAGTTCATACACCGGTGAACATAAATTTTCCTCTCCATCAAACCAGAAGCCCAAACTCAGAATATATAATCCACTTTAGCTTATGAACACACCTATAAATCCATATAGGCATTGGGTCAACATAGGATAAATGTGGACCATAATACCATGGCATGCTTAGAACACACTTCAACACAACTTTCATCATTTCTCAAATTTTCTCAAAATCACTTGGTAAAAACCAACTTACTCAACCTGTACAATGTTGACATCAATGAAAACATTAATGACAACACCACCAAACACATCCATAATTGCAATTTCCCCCACTTTAAAATGGTTTCTAACACCATTGTTGTGAGGAATTTCTCTAAAGTAGCCAATATTTAATCCTAATACATGAGAGCTTACTCGAAAAGCCCTATGTTAAGTCATATGTTTCCAAAATGAAGCTACACCAAGAAAAAGGAAGGAGGAGTTGCCCCAAAAAATACATAAAGGATCAATGGATTCAAGGTCAGTATGTCTTTGCTACAATTTTTTTATAGAGCTCAGAAATGTCATCATTCCCAAAATACTCATAGAACTGGAAGAATGACACAAAGAGACTGAAAGAAAAAAGAAAAATCCTTTCATTTCAACATGGAAGAGACCTAAATGACTCAACACCTTTCATTATCCCCAAAAGGAAAACACAAGACAAGTGAAAAAGGATAAAAAAATTATGACATATAGAAGAATATAGATACAAATAGAGGAATGCACAAAGAGAGAGAGATACATCAAACAAAGTAGTAAGGGGGGTCACATTACACACAAATAAAATGAAAAATAAAACAATGGAAAATACTAGTAAGGTACATACAAGTCGACCTATAGCAGGTCGTCTGCATCCCAATCTTGATCGGTATATGAGGAAGGTGGAAAACTAGCCAAAGGGACAACATCAAGTACCAAAGATAAGACAAGGCTACCTAACCCCTTGCCCCCACTAAGTGCAAGACAAGTATGATCCAAGGTAGGTGATGAGAATGAGCTCCTTGTGATAAAGAGAATGATTTGCAATCAATTTAAAACATGTAATAGTGAGGATGCTAGGATCCTTCAATTATTACATGGTAAGGAGAAAATGCATGCTTTTAAGTTTGATTCTTAGAGGGTGCAAACTTCTTAAGTACTTTCTTTGAAGGATGAAAATTTTCAGTTTTATGGCCAAATAATCTATGGTAAGCACAATATGGTTCATTTTTATTAGTTTGTTTTTTTGTCAAGTTTGCATGTTTAGGTGGTAAATTGATTAGTTGTCAACGTAAAAGAGCATAGAATATTGTTTCAGTTTTGGAGAGTTGTAATAGGTTATAAAGAGATTCAACAGGTTCATACAACTTGTGTAACTAGCATTTTTTATGATCATGCACTCTTGGTTTCTTATTCTTTGGTATGATAACTATATTTTCATCAACTTCATCTCCTAATTGCAAGTCCTTTCCTTTTTCAAAAAAAGGATGTGTTAGGGGTAGTAAAGTGTTCAGAGGGTGTGGCTTATTTTCACTTATAAATAGGTAATGCATTGGAAGTAGGTTGAGGGGGAAGCAACTTTATTTTTGATAAGATAAGCCAAGCTACATACATACTCTATTCCTTATTTGTATTTAAGTATCTTCCATAAGTTTCCTATAAGGGGAACAACATGGACAACAATAGGTTCATCTCTCACAAAGTGTTGTAAGGTCTTTAATTATTCATCTAGAAACCTTATGTTCTCTTGAAGGACATGAAAAATATCATGCACATTGGTTGTAGTTAAAGAGTTCATTGGAAATGAGGTATGTAGGTTATGATCCAGAGGGGGTTGATTATCAACACTATGAGAAAGAGAGTAAGAAAACACAATATCCATGGTGAATGGTGTATCGTGGAATGAAATGAGTCTCAAAATACATCTCACAATAGTATTCCTAATAGGACACCAAGTTTTAAATCTCATACAAGTTTCACAAACTCAATGCCAACCCAAAATGGAAAGAGGGTAAAATTAAATGCAATGACCTATAATGTAAATGCATTTTTTAGATTCTAAACAAGGTAAATTTTTTATTACTCTATGCAAAAAAATTAAAAATTATGTCTTGTAAATAAAATTTTGAAATTACACAATACACTAACTTTATCAAATGAATCTAGATATGACCAAATTGAAGAAGAAAAAATCCTACAAACAAAAATACAAATTTAAAAACAACAAACAAGAATGCAAAAATGAATGTTTTAATGTCCATAAAATTAGACTATGACCCTGATTAGGGACTTATTTTCCCTAGGGTGAATGGGTCCTAGGTGAGGTTTGAAGAAAAAATTTACTAATTTTTGAGTGAGTTATAGTAGTTTCTAGATTTCGATATGATACAACAATTTTTAATTTTAATTTTTTGTGAACTAAGGATGAAATGCAAATGCAAAACGTGACAAAATAAAAACCTAGAACACCTAATTTGATATGTAATTTTATTTCAATTTTCAAATGAAAATGAATATGATGTGCAAGATGACTATTTTTTTGTATTTTTCAGATTTAAAGAATGCAAAATATGCAATCCTAAAACCATTACATGAAATACAATGTTAAATAAAAACTAGAAAACCTAAATGAGACATAATTAAATGCAAAAATATGTAAACGAATACAAAATACATATCTAGGCTGAAAGAGAACTCTAAAATTAAAAAATGCAAGGATCAAACTTGGGTTCACGAAAAATAAAATAAGAGGGAAATGGACTGATGATGAGGAATTCACCACAAATACCTATTTCCCTAATTTCATTCAAAATGTAACATATAAAACATAGATGAAGAATAATAATCAAATCTAACAGAAACATAATCAAGAGGCAGATCTTGAAATGGGAAATCAATGTGTACCTTTCACCAAAAGTCACCTTTCGAAGCTCACTGAGGACTCATTCGCCCTATGGAAAATGGGTTGTAGATAGGGTTCCTAAAAATTATTTTTGGGTTATCTTCTTCCGTGTCTGCACTCCCAAATTCCCGATGTTCACTATTGGACAGCTGGAAATAAATTTTGTAGAGGAATTTCCATGATATGACAAATTTTCTTGCAACTTTATTCAATTTTCCTCTTTAAATGATCTTCAACCTAAAATTTGCAATCACACATCAAAGAGAGATAAATGTTGTTTTGTTAGGGAATGGGGGTTTTCCTTGATCTCAAACCCCATTTTGGTAATTAAACCTTGTAATGAAATAGAAAAGCATGAAGGAATGATGAATTAACATGTAATCACTCACCAAACCTTATTTGAACCTTGGATTACAAATATGCAAACTAGCATGAAGTGGCCTCAACGAATGTAGATCTTGATCATGAAACTTGATTAGAGATAATATCCTTCAATTATTGCATAAATCTTGAACACTACATCACCATATTAGCTCAAATAACATGCATGATGGAAGAAATATTTGACATGATGATATGAATCTTGATTGTTGTAATAATCTACAATAATATTCCCTTGAATTCCTTGAAAATGCTCTTGAATTCTCTTGATCTCATAAACTTTCTATTACGAATGATCTCTTGAAATTTCTAGGATCTTAGGATGAAACATAATGAAATTACCACTTATTTATACATATCTTAACATTAATTCCTGAAATTCAAATATCACAAGCCGAAATTGAATTGTAGATTTGAAATCATTGAAAAACTACCAAAAACATAATTTAAATTTAGGTCCTAGGAGCAAGTGAGGACCCATTCACCCTATGTTGAATGGGTCCTAGGCCACTCTCCTAGGACACACATTTCTCAATGTGAAACCTTATGTCATGGAATTTATGAATGTTAGGTTTTATCCATCAGAATTTGCAATTAATTAGGCTTGAATTTGAATTAAAGGGGCCAATTAAGGAAAATTAACCTTTATTAATTAATTAAGCCCTAGATTAGTGTGAAAGTGTAAAGGTACATCTTACAATTCCAAAAACAAGGCACAATTAAGTCCATTTTAATTAAAAGGTCCCTAACTTTAATGTGAATATTTAAAATACATATTACAACACTAAATTAAGGTATCATTAAGGTCATTTTATTATTATTATTCATTCCCAAATTAAGTGTGAAAAATGGATCTTGTTTCCTACACTACAAATGGATACCATGCAAATTCCACTTTTTTGGTCAAATAAGTGAGTGGGACTACCAACTATGAAAATCCTTTTACAAACCTTCTCTAGAAGTTGCATAAACAAAATAAACCTCTCAAATCACTGAGATTCTTCAAAAGTAGCCAATCCAAGATGACATGAATCTTCTCTTGATCAAATCTCACACCCTTAGATCTATTTGATTTTCCCAAATATAATTTTTTCATAGAAAATTCACACTTAGATTCTTTTTTATACAAATATTGGGCCTCAAGAACTCTTAATACCTCATCGAAGTTTCTCATGCTCTCTTCCTAATTATTATTGTATATTAATGTGTAATTAAAGAATACCAAAAAAAAAATGAGCCTCTAATTGAATACTTGGTTTACGCATGATTGAAATGTTCAGGTGCATTAGCCAAATTGAAATTCATGACTAAGAACTCATAATTTCCAAAGTGACATTGGAATATAGTTTTCTAGATGTCTTATTCTTTAATTCTAATTTATTCATATCCACATATTACTTTTCTAGTTTGGAAAAATAGACCACACCATACAATTCATGAACATGTTCACCAATCCTCAAAATTAGATACTAATTATTGATGGTCTTCTTATTTTGAGCATAATGATCTACACACATATGCATAGTCCATCATTCTTCTTAATTAGAACCATGAAGATAGATATGTAATTTTCTAGGATGAATATGTCCCATGTCAAGGAGCTCCTTAATAATTTGTTCTATATATTACTTATGCATTTCTTGATGGTGATAAGGAGTGGTAATGAAAGGATTTACTCCTTCTTCCAACACAATCACATTATCTATTGCTTTGTATGGTGGTCTTCTTAGAAATATTCTATCTAATTTTTTTGTGATTATCCACTAAATTTTAAACATCTTCATGATATTTTTCCTCGTTTCTTGAAGAATTGGTACACATTTAATCAAATATTGGGCTATCTACTCTACTTGGCTGTGAAAGAATAAAATTTCAATTCTTTTAGTTGTAATAACATGAGGAGTACCATTAGACATTCCCCTCAACAACACATTCATACAATCAACATGGAACTTAAGCTCCATGGTCTAATTCTTTTGAGTAATATCACCCAATGAGTGGAGCCATTGGACATTGAAAACAACATTCATGTCACCTATAATCACCATAAAATTTTATCCTTCACTTAATAATTCCTAAGAGACTCATATTAGGGATAATTCTAATGCATTGAAGAGTAAATTCATCAACCCTGATGTGAAATCCTTCAAATTATTCTATTTTCAAACCCCTTCTAGCAACAATTCCTTCATCAATAAAATTATGAATGGCTTCAAATTCAATTAGCATAGTGATTATTTGGCCACACAAAAGTCCACAAATCCTAAAAGGATGATACTTTCATGTATTCAAAGTTGAGAAAATGTACCTTCAATAGTCTTCT
The DNA here is from genome assembly GCA_007115665.2 of Sequoiadendron giganteum. Lineage (NCBI taxonomy): Eukaryota > Viridiplantae > Streptophyta > Pinopsida > Cupressales > Cupressaceae > Sequoiadendron > Sequoiadendron giganteum. Next base: position 283,887,688 of record CM021102.1, on the reverse strand, counting down.
ATTGATTGGGACTTTTGATACATTTTCTTCTTTATTCTCTTTAGGATTAGCTTTTTGTTCTAGTTTTTTTTTTTTTTTTTGGTTCATCATTAGAAACTACCTTGTTGATGTTGTTTTCAACACTTCAACAACAGAGACAAAATACAAGTATCCTATCTCTCTTGAAAGGTAAATTTCTATCAGCAAGCCTCAAGAAACAACCCCAAGGTCTGTAATGTCGGGTCTTCACAATGCACAAACAACTCAGTGAAAATGTGATTTTATAGTAATCAAAAGGGGAATTTATAATAAAATAAAAGTTGAAACACTTAAGTCAACAATTAGGGTTTAGCAAGATCTGAAATAAAAATATACCCTACAACAAGTTTCCCATATTTGTGGTCTAAAAATTATCCTTTCACTAAATATAAAAATTCCAATGATGCTTTCAATCCTAACCTAACAATGATATTAAATAAATATCAAAAGAAAGGGTTTAAGATATTTCTAATCTATAACCTAAGTGCAATCATGATTAAAATGCAACATTCAAGGTGGACAAATCTTCAATAACCAATTCTTGCTTAACCAAGATAAGATCTACAGTATAATAGAAACAATGCAGTCTCAATGGTATGAAAGAATTTTAGATTGTGAAGCATTCAAACATACACCTAAAACAAATTGAAATGCATTAAAAATCACAATTTAACTATTGCGAAAGAGTAGACCCAGGCTAACTATACACAATAACTTACAATCAGAAAGCCACCAATAGTATAGACTGAGGACTCCTCAAAACCCTAAAATACTGTATCATCAACATGAAAGAACTGAACTAAATCTAAAATCTTAATCAACTAAAATAGATTTGAAACATAGGAACCATTTACATAAATGAAATAACATAAAAAATATCACCAAGTCAATGTCTTCTCGTGTATTTGCTTCACCAAAATTTGTAACAATTCTAGAATCAATCTTTGTAATGAGGAATGGCCTCATATATATAGAGTTTACATCAAATAAGTTAGCCTACAAAAATTAAATTAGGGTGTATAATAAAGGTCGACCCAATACAATATTATTGCCCATTTAATTTTGAAATAAAGTATTTAAAATCATGCCTCAAGTGATACATTAAAATTAAATAAAAATTCCCAGGAACTATTCTTTAGATGACCGACTTGTTATCTCTAGTTGGTTGATGAAGTATGCACAAAACTTGAGGTAACTGCTCCTAGTTTTCCTCCTTTCCCATTTTTTTCTTTTTTGAAAAATATTAAAATTTGTGGAATACCTTTTTGAGGTCAACCTGATCAGGGATTGAAATAAATAATCTCAAATTAATCGATTTTACTTCATCTTCACATTTCTCCAAAGATTTGTCCCCATCAATCTTCATTACCTGATACTTATCCAAAATAGTGATGTACATGGCCACATCTTCTAGATGATTCTCTATAATTGATCCATCCTCAACTTAGGAATACACCTCTCTCCACCATTGTTTCAATTGATCAATCTTCAAACACTCCTTGCCGATTTTCCTTACAGTCATGATATCCAAAAATAATATGTAGCCACCCAGAATATCATCCAGTTTAATTTGCATCTCTAGAATTTTATCCAAGGTTGTATCCATGATTTCTCATTTTAATCTAAAGGCTTCATTCTAGTCCCTAGGTTTATCCATATCCTCACAAGATAGAATATCTTCTTTTACTAGAATTTCCTTTGGAATTTTAATCACCTTTACCAATCTTGTCATGAATTTATCATAAGTTCCTTTACATTCTACTACCATCTACTGCACATCATCTAGAAAGGAAGAATTATTTTCATGCAAGTGCAAAATCTCCTCAATTAAAATAATTTCCTTTTGATAAACACCATTTATCCATTGTTGGGTTACCTAGATAGATGTCTTCATATTTTCTACTTTATTAATGACATCCTTAGATAATATGCTAGCCAGAGTAGATGCACCTACCTAATCTTGAGTCTTCAAAGGCCTAACTAGATGTTGAATATACTTCTACAACTCCTCCGCCCATTTCTGCAACTTTTCCTTTGCTTGTGTCTCCTTATCCAACCTCTTCTACATCTAAATTTTTTTTTTTCTTCAGTATCTTGCTTCTTTGTAGATGTTCCTAAACTAATTGTTTGAACATTATGGTCTATAGGGGTGATTTCATCTTTGATATTCACAATAGTAGGAGTAGCAACATGTAATATTCTATTGTTGGATTCATCTCTCACAATATTAGAAACTAATTTATATTTTGTCTTATCTTTAGTTCTTCCTAAACCTACCAAAAAACTATCCCAGTCTAGAACTATCTCTTTAGTCACCATTGGCTTAGGTTTTAGGCTCTCTCTTAGCCAATCTAGAGTAGTAGATTCTTCTAAATTAGTCTCAATATGAGGACTATTTTATCCTCGGAGGTCTTATGAATTATATATTTATCGATTCTTTGTTTCTTCTTCCTCATTCATATACTATTTATCTAATTGTTGTGCTTGCTCTTCTCTTAGTGATTTAGAAGGCACATATTTTGTCTTTCCAGTCTCCTTCTCTTACTTATTCTCCATTTAGAAACCTTATTCTCCAATTTCTCTCCAAGGTTGTTGAGAAACCCATCATTTGGAGTCTCTAGCCCCTCTTCTTCTTGCTCTTGTTCGTTTGAAACCTCTACAGTATTTTCTGCTATCTCTCATTCTTCTTTATCTAAGTGATCATGTTGATAGGGTGATTGAGGATGGTTGATTTCAATGGGAAACTCTTTTGTAGCTTCACCTTTATTATATGGTGGCTCATTTACAACTTTCTCTAACTCTTCAATCATCTTCTCTTAGTTTTCCTCAGTCGAGAGTGGTACTTTGGTCTTAGGAGAATTCTTCCTGATATATACCTAGGTCTTATCTCCAAATCTATCTACTTTAATTATTTCCTCAATTCCTTGTGACTTTTGTTTCATAGATAGAGAGGGACCCTTATTTCCTCCTATGACTAATTTCCTTCTTTTGGAGGGCTGAGCTTCTACAGTTTCTTGAGGGATTTCTTTAGTAGGCTTCCTTTTCTTTGGTATTGGATGCCTCTTAGATTCATTAACCTTAGCCTTGGACTAACATCAAGTTCTCCTCTTGATGATGAAAGGCTACTCTTCTTCAAATTCTTCCCCTTTGGCAGTAGAAAAATTATCTTTTGTTTTCTTCGAGTCATCCTCTAAGGAAGATTGAGACTCCAAGTCTCCCATTAGCTCGTATGTTTTTTTAACTCCACCAGCTTCCATTTCCAATGTTTTATGCTTCACCCATTGCTTTGAATACTTGATAACTAAGGTATTAATTTGATCCAACTCTACCATTTCTTCTTTCGCCCAATCTATAGTAGGAAGGGGATTATTTTGATATTGCATGTAATCATGGTATTGTATCACCTCTTCCTCATCCTTAATTTGATCTAGTTCTTGTACTACTCTATAGAGTCTTATCATCTTCAATGAAAATATAGAAAAAATTATCTTAATTACCTCAAACTCATCCCTACAGTTAGCCCAATAGTTCTCTATATTATCTTTGTGTCTTTACTATCTGTTAGCAATCTTTTGTTCTACTCCAAAGGGATCTAAATTATCTCTAGTAGAATGTAGGGTCAAATGAAGGTGTGCCATTTTTTCCTTTGATTTTTGAGCACTTTGAATTGTAGGGAATGCTTCCCATCCACTGATTCTCAATGGGAATTCCCCACCAACTTCAGTCTTATGCATACTCTTCAAAATTGAATCAAAAGAAACCAATTGTCTTATCACCTCAAGTAATACAACTTTGTCAGTTGGATACCTTGGGAGCCTATAAGGTACCTTAGGACTACCTTGGATCTTGGTATATGTGAACTTAGGAAATTGAATGAACCACTATCCATACTTCTTAATCAACTCCATTGCATCATTGAATATCCTTACATGTAATACCTCATGTAGAGTCCTTGTAATGTACATAGTAAAGGAATCATTAACCCTCCTATACTTTGAAGTATTTAGATGAAGCTGAGGATAGATGTCATACACTCTATCTTGACCAATTGTACTTTTGTAGCTTAAACCCTTATACTTGTAGTGCCTTGCAAGCATATAGATTACATAAGAGGTCATAGTGAATGTCTGTGTATCTTGTATAAATCTCAACTACTTATCCAAACTATCATTGTTTATACTAACCCAATGATAGTTAACTCCTTTCTCAATTTGAGCAATCACATAAAACATCCAGTCTTCAAACACTGAAACCTTTTCTAACCACATCACTCTACTAAGAAGAGTGATCATATCATTGTATTCCAACTTGAAATCACTTCTATGTAATTATTTGGGAAAATTAGAATAATGGGACTTGGGGATATAAATCTAGGAAGCATTCATTATTTTTTAGTGTCTGATTTGGATCATCAGTGTAAAAATTATTTGTTGCATCCATGTTGAACTTCATCAACTTCTGATGTGTGGTAATGTTAAATGTTTCTACTAGGGACTCCTTTGTTATATTAGCCATGACTCTACCCTGAGGGACCACTATCACCCTCCTATTTGAATAATAATGTTTGGAACACTCCACAATTAACTAGAGACACTACACTGATGGAGGAAATCTTGTTGCTTGTGCCAATCTTGTCTTCACTAATCTTCTAGCCAATGGAGTGTGAGCATTGTAGTAAATTGTTTGCTTGAATTCCTTGTAGTCAACATGCCCCATATTTGTGTCTCCAACCTTTTCCCAGTGAGAATCTATTGTAGAATATAGGAGTCTTCCTTTAAAATAATTCATCTTCTATGCTCTAATGGTTGGCTCTTCCTTGAATAGCTCAATGGAATTTCCTTTTCTAGTTTTAGCATTGCTAGACTCTTCCTGCATCTGTTTAGACAAATACTATAATCACTCAACATGCAAAGAAATATTAATCACCGTATCATTGAATCATTAGATTAATCATGATATCCCATAAGCAATATGTAACAACTCATAACCATCATTAAGGCTCAAAGAACCAAGATCAAAATCCTTAAAACCAGGTTCTAGCACATTTTGGGTTTCCTATTTTTTTGGGATTTTGGCTCCTCAAGTATTTTCGAGAAATACGAGCCTTCAAGGATTTTGTGAAAGAGATTACTTCAGAGAATCCAGAGGGCTATGGATTTAGAAAAACATAACAATACATAGGTAAAATAATCACCAATCATTATGCGAACCCCCTTTGTAATTTAAATGCATTTGATAACAAGAATTAGGACTTTAGAAAGTGAAAATCATGACCCAAATGACACTGTAGGACCCATTATAGTGGCAATCATAACACCTTAAAGAATCCAGGCAAGTCTTTAATTAGCGAATTCTCAATGTTCAAGGAATCCAAAGGTAGGTGGAATATGCAAAATGTAAAATGTAACTCATAGGTGATCTCACAATGTTGGTTTACAATTTCTGGGAGATTTTGATTTTTGTTCAAATCATACATTTTTAGAAAATATAATAGTTTAAGCCTCAAAAAGTTTCATTTTAAGGATTCTAATTGAAAAGGGTTTGATCAAACCACCTTAGATCAAACCCTCTTGGATAGAACCCTGCTAGTTTTAAACCATACCTATAACGAAGTCTTCTTTACACCTATCAAAATGTTGATGAAAAACCACTTTTGATTTACCTTTTGGGGGATCAAATGAATTCATTTAAAAACTATTTTTTGTAAGTATGTATTCCCTATTATAAGCTTCCCAAAAAATATAATTTTAAATAAATTAAATTTAATTATTATATTTACTTTTTATTTCTTGTGAATGTAGGTTTTTCACTAAAAATCAAGCTCTTTGTTCTACACATGGAAAAATAGAAGATTATTAAAAAAAAATTGAAAAATATCAGTGCACTAGATATTGAAATCCTTGATCCAACCAAAAAAAATAAAAATCAATACATACAAAATTTTTTATGTTGTATACAGTCCACCTATGTTTGAATTGTGATTGGTTTGACTTCGAAACTTGATTAAGGAAAAAAAATTCAATAAAACATTATGAAACCAAATGAAAGTACTAGATATCATAGTTATAAATCTAAATTAAAAAAAAAAAATATTATCCTTCATGAAAAAAAAATTGTGTTGTATACAATGAGCATCACTCCTTAAAAATGGTGTTTACTGAAAAAAACTAGTTTTTGAAGGAGATGGAAAAGGAAGTGCAATTTGATTCCAAAAAAATTGAAAAAAAAATATTTAGAATCTACAAACAAAATGTCACAAATCACTAGTTTGCATCATCTTCAAATTCCTCACAATTTAGTCGCTATAGGTTCCCAAAAGTGAAGATTTAGATAGAAAAAAATAGTTCAGTGTCTAGTTTGGCCAAAAATTGTAAACCAATATTGTGGGATCGCCCTCATTGGGTTTTCCATGTGCAATTGAAATTTGTGAAAAATCAACTTTTGAGTTTTACAAGTGTCTAAGGATTTTGTGAAAGGGAAAACATTGGAGTTTCCAACAAGGCATGGATTTCATGAGAGGAAAAACTTTGTGGAATTCAAGGCATGGAGGACTTATCAAAAAATATCATATCTCAAGAAATCTAAGGGTTGAAGGATTACACAAAGAACAACATTTCAGAAATTTTAAGGCACACAAACTTGGAAAAAGGATGCACTTATTAAGTTTTCTAAACTTCTGAGGATTTCATGATGATTTTAGGGTTAGATAACCATGACTCTAGTTTACCCTTCAACCATGATTCAATCCTTTAAATACGATCAAAAAATCAAAATCACAACCCAAATCACAGATGAACCTAAATTTATTGCACTTCAAGTAATTTCAATCTCATTTCAACATGAAACACATTAGGTTTTAATAGTAACACACCTATATAATCTCAAATTAATGGAAGGGTAAAAAAATCAGCTAATGATAACATTTCCAACACAACTCCATAATACCCTAACTTATATCAACAAAATCTAGAATTAACAAGATGCAAATTAAATTCATCAAAAAACATAACCCTAGTTCATGGGTGATTCCCTAAACTCAATCTTTCTGTTTGAATGCACATAATTAACACCATGATGACCATTTCAAAATACAAACTGAATTGAAATCAAGTCACAAATGAAAACCCACTTAAAATCCATGTGCAAATCAAAATGAAACGGGTTCAAAATTATAATTTTGATTTTAACACAAACTGTGGCTCAAATCGCAATCAAAGGCAAATGACCCATTCAAATCCATGTTAAGTTCATTGGAAAAATCAAATCCCTACCTTGTGATTTGGATGTCGAAAATAAAGCACACAAGTTGCACTCAGAAAACCCTAGGTAATAATCAATGAAATCCACACACCCAATCCACAAAACCCTAGTCTCAAATCTGTCTAAGCACTTTAAAGCTCCTCAAAGAAGAAAAATTCTCAGGATATCAAAAGCATAATGATGCCCAAAATACTCAAATCGCACTATAAATTTAACCCAAAACAAGCATTAATGGCAAATTTCCCACCTGCAAAGTGATATAAATGATATGACAAGATGTTAAGCTAGGGCTCAGAGAATCTGAGAGGTCAAGGATTCTCTGAAGAAAGGGATTTTGAAGAATCCGCCTAAGGCTCTATTTCGCAAAAATGAGACTTTCAGGGATTCCACCGATTAAAGGATTTAACAAAAGTGAAGCTTTCGAGGAATCCGCTCAAGGAAGGATTTCTTGAACTTGAACCCATTTAAACATTTAAGGGACTTGGTCATTTTAGATGATTGAACATGAGGCCAATTGTTGCAAATACACTCACCCAAAATACTAATATGATCATAAAAGCTCAAAATGTGAAGTGACCCAAAATTCAAAGGACCCATCCCTTAAGGGGAAAAGGTAGAACTTAAAACACAAAAGAAAGAAAAGAAAGCAAAGAAGGTCTCTGCCTCTAGTGGGGTGTGTGCGTGAAAAAGGCACAACATATCTCTATGTAATGAACTTGAAATTTCCAAAGGCTCCTTCCATGTGAATCATAAATTATTCTTTCTCAATTAATTTTTTACCTCTTCATCTAACATAGGAAGTGAATTCGTGAGCTTCTTGTAAGTCTTATAGAATTGATTTTAGGATGAGAAGATCTTCTAAAATTTTTCTTAGGAATATTATATTTTAGATCTAGAGCCCTCTTGATTACCTCTTGTAGAGATTTATGCTTAAAGTGCTTAGCCAAACCCCTTAGTTACTCTTCCAACCCTTCTATGAGCAACATAACCAGACTTCTTTTTATGAAATCAAGGACCATAACAACAATATTTTAAAAAATAAAAATATAATTCTTAATAATTCCATACTACTTGGGTAAGGAAATATCATAAAATTAAACCTTTGGGTCCTCTCTATCAAACCTCTCCATCAATTTCTTATTAAACTTGAATCATATGAGTCTATGAAAGTGTGAAATTGAGTTTACTAGTCCATGGTACCAACACTCATGGATAACTCTTGCAAGATGAAGAGTTGTAAATTTAATGGCCTCATCCTCTACCATGGGTCTTAGGGACAAGTATGTATCTAACTTCTATATCCATCCATGAGTTTTCATTTTCCAACTTCCATAAAATGGGGAGAGTGTTATTTTTCCCAATACGTTTTGGTAGTCCCTTTATTGAGTTTGAGTTATATGCTCCTATCTAATACCATTTCTATATCTCTTTTGATTCATGAACTGATTATGTGGTAACTCATTCTAAAACTCTTTAGGAAGAGCTCAACACTCAACATAGTGCGTAGTGATCTCATCAATTATTGACACTTCCAATTTTAGAATATGAATTTTTTCTTCTCTTTTGATAAAGGTAGGCTAATAGCCTAATTGTATCTAATCTGTAGTGGTTCTAGTAGACTGATTTATATTATTTATGTGTCAATTTTTAGTTTTTGGAATACCTTCTTTATTATTGTGTTTCGAGGCATGCTCATATTTTGGTCCATCTTTGTAATTAAATGCACCATCATGTCCATCATTACATAAAAATTTATTTTATCCCTATCATGAGAAACATCATCCATGTTGGTCTCTTTTCCTTATTTTATTATTCTCTACTACTTCTAGAGCACCCTATAGGGTTTGATCTTTAGTTTTATCCTCAAGAATTAGGTTTTGAGGGAATTGGAACTAGTTTTTGAACACTCTATGGTAGTAGATATTTTCTCTATCATTGGAACAAATTAGATAACAAACACTACATGAAAAGATTAACCTTGAAAATCATAGGGTGATAAAGTCACTAGTTTTGATACCACTATAACAACCCACTCTATTTTTTTTATTTTTTTAAATTATAATATAGAAGCATGTATGCAATGCCTCCACACTTTATAATCATCCAAATCCTAGATTAGGCAAGGTGAGAGTATATAGTTCTTCAACCACACACTATCTATGATGTATGCAAGATGATGAATATAGACAAGTTGACCAAATATATAGGTGTTTGAGTTGGGCTAATCAACACCTCTTTGGTGGATTGTGTGAATGAAATTCAAGCCATTGGAAGAATTTCTAAGCTTCACTCAGACCAAAGTGGTCAATAATGCCAACTTGTTTAATACCAAAATGGCTTGTATGATAATTCTATAATTGGTGATAACTCAATCAATCCTAAAATATCAAATGCATGCAAATGATAGCCCTTCGAAAATATTACTATTTAAAGTTTAAAAATAGTTAGGAAATGCATTGCAATATGATAAAGATAAGAAATTGTTATAATCAATTGTAATATATGGTCTAGTTATAAATAAATATTATTTCAATAAAATGAATTAGTTCATAAAACTATATAACAAGGGAATATAAGCTCACAATGGTTAATGGAAGTCTACAATTATGAACAAATATGAATATATTTTGATCAGAACATAGTTGTCACAAAAATTAGATTAATACACTATTGATAACACACTAGAAATACTACCCACACAATTGTAGCCACTAAAATAATTCTTATTTATCCTCAGAATCAATGTAGATCAGAGTAATAAGACATAATATTTTTATAGGTCTAAAACAAAGATTAATGCTCTTGGTATAGTAGGTACAAGCCATAAAAACCTCAAACATCCTCCTAGAACATGTGATAATATTCAAAAATATTGCATCATAAATAATTAGCAATAAAATTTTCTCATAAGACATCTAATATTTTCATTTTACCAAACATATGGGGATAACTCAACTTGTAGCACCAATGTGATATAAAGGTCAAATCACCATATCCAGCTAGGGGTGTTTTCATCCTTAATAAATATGAGCTCAAGTTATTGCTCAAAGCAAATGAAAATGATAAATAACTCAACAACCCTTCTTCTCAACATCCAACCTCTTTTTATAACCTTTCTAGAGCTATTTTAGAAAAAATTATGTTTTTCTTTTTCATTTTTTTTTTTAAATCTTTATTTTTTAATTTATTTTCCTAAATAAATTCCTTTTCTTTGTCATTATTTTTCAATAAACACTTTTTCACTTGTTTATTTCTTTTTTTCTAATGAAATGGTTATTTTCATTATTATTTTTTTAAAGTAATTTTTCTTTTGTATCGCTTTTAAACAATCATTTTCTCTTAATAAAATAGTATAGTGTTCTTATGAACAATTCTCATTTCCTTGATCCTAGCAACACTTTATTTACATACTTAAAACACTTTTTTTTAAAACAATTAAATGTAAGTTGTTAAATAAAATATTGATAAGTAACTTTTTGACAACTTAATTATTTAAATTATTTTTTCTTGTCCAATACCAATTAGCTGAAAAACTTTGGAAAATAAGCTAATGGCTAAACAATTTCTCACATGCGAGAAGTATACATTAGAGGGTGATTTTATAAACTCTTGATACATTATCGAGAATTTGACATGTCATCCAAACTTCCCAATGTGTAGAATTATTCCAAAAACTATTTTTACAATTGGTCAAAATGCAAAGTAGCCTTATTAAGATTATATTGTAGAAACTTGACGAAGAACTAAATATTTATATCTTTTATTTTACTTCTAGCCCTTCATTAGCTTATTGTAGGATATTTTGGGTCTAAGGTAAATAATTTTGTATAACTTTAATGAAAAATAGACATCCACCTTGTTATGCAATTTTCATGATGCCTCATCCACCTTTGAATACTTCCTCATTGTTAATGGTAATAAGAAAATCCTTGATATCATGAATTTCAATTTTGTGAAATTAAAGGCTTTGGAATTTGTAGTTCATTTTCTTTGATTGACTCCTAATGTCTTGGTGTTTTTCATAAATTCCCTTGAGGCTATTTGATTGTTCAAGTATAATTGTAAGGTAAATATTTTGGGATCTCAATATGTATATAGATATTTGTTACCATGTTAATATCTCTTATATTTAATATAATCTCATAAAGTCTTTGGATCTATGTCATCAAGTGGTTTTGTGACCTTACATATGTGTGGTTGTGGAGTTTGGAAGGACTATTTTTATATCCAAATCTCTTGATTTCCTTTACTTCTTGTGATCCCCACAAAGCCTTCAAACATTAAAACTAATATTTTGAGAAAAATATAAAAAAACATTATTTTAATTAGGAAGTGGAGATCTATATGTTGTCTTAGTGCAATGTCTGAACCTGTGGAGTACTTTTAAATTATTATCTTGTAGCTAATAGAAAGTGGAAAAGGTCCAAAATATAAAAGTTTATAAAATTATAGGGTTAAGTAGAACTACTTCCATTTGTCCCAAAATACTAATGTCCACTTCTTTGCCAAATTCCTACAAGAGGAATTTTTATCATAGCTTTTGAAATTATGGAATTTTTATTTGAAAGAAAAATATTTTGACTTATGGATTAATTTTAAATATCCTTTTTAATATATTCACATAAAGTTAAGATATAAAAATTTAAGAATGATAAATTAGTGAGATTCTAGGGAAGCATATTATTGTAGAATTCTAGTGGACCAAATGGACTCTCATTCAATGTACAAACCTCTAGAACCCAATAAATTTCCTATAATTTTATTAGAGGGATAATTTTGAATGATATTGAGCATCAAGCATGTAGACTTTTTTTGTCACCTTATTTTAGGTTTATGTTAGGAAGATTCACTGAACTCAAACATTTTTATATTATTCTATCTTTCAAATTTGTGTCTTTGGTTAGTATTTTATCTATATTCACTGGGGTATGGATTCTATGGTATCTCCAATTTATAACTCCTAATACTTCCCCTCATATATATTTTTAGTTAGTGATTTGGAGGTACCCTTATTTGTTGAATTTAAGAATAGTTAAGGAGTACTCCCAATCCCTTATCCCTAATGTCCTATTATTATAAAAAAAAATCAAGATTAGTGGTTCCATCATGATCATTAGGGATTCCCTCTAGGCACAATTCATTGAGTATTCATGACACTCAAACCTTGACATTTTACACAATTTTATCTTTCATTCTTGAAATTTTATCCTTGCCCTAGTATCCTTGTAGGCATTATAATTCTAAACCCAAAACTAGTAGCTCTCTCTAGCCCCACAATTTTGGAGTCATACATTTGTTATGTAATCATTTTTAGAACTAATTCTTATTTCTATAATTTTTCACTTATTAATAAACCTCCCAAATTATAGATAATTCCAAGAGATTGCAAAAAAAATTGAAGTTAAATGCCAAAATTATGAAAACTTTGAGTTTATCCTAATTATTGAACATACTTTTTCAAAAAATTCAAAGGTATAGTGCCAAATTAATTATCCACAAGTGTGATTACAATATAAATTGATAAATAGGCTTAAGATATCATGTGTTGGTGGGTTTAGAGGTTCTCAATATTATTTAATGGCTAAGAAATTGTATTAACATGAATTTGCACCCCTAGTGCAAATCCCCTTTTTTCCCTTTAACACCTTAGAAAATCAAAAGCAGAGGTTTAATTCCACTTAAGCTTGTTACTTGCAGTCCACTTGGCAGTGTGTCGGTGGGGGCATTTTTGTCAGAGACGCTTTCATGGCGTGGAGATGACTGTGCAGCGCACAGACATCTGTGTGGCGTGCTTATGTCCATGGTAGATTCTTGCGGTTGAAACTATAGAGGTGTTACATTTTAGATTGGAAGTCGAAGAGTAACACCCCTCTTCAACTGGATGACTTGAATATGGTCATATTTTTCCTTCTCCTTCATATTCTTGACCATTCCATCCATTCTCAAGTTTTTGCAAGATTGGCTAGATCATTTGAGTACTCTTTGAGCATTCACTTCCAAGCTTTGTAGTAGCATCCTTCACTCCATTGCAGCAACTCAATACTCCATCACTCTGACAAGGTGAGTATAGGACATACATCATGGCAACAGAGGCTTGATTCTCTCTCATTTGCTCCTCCACAAGCCTTGAGTACTTTGGACGAAGGCGGTAAGCTCCTCCCTTCTCTCCTTTGATTTTGATTGGGTGGGCACTTACTATTTTGTAGTGTTTCTTGCGTACATAGCTTGTAGCTTCTTTTCCTTTATCATTATTTCTATCATTCCATACTTGGCTACCTGGGGAGGTGGAAACACCAAGATGAGGATCTGATTGAGGCAGGCCCCTATACAGCCCCAACAACTTCTCCCTTCCTTGTGTGCAAGTGGATAGGGCTCCGAGAAAGCCGGCGAGGAGAGCATTCTGTGAGATCATCTTCATCACCTTTGTGGTAATACATTTCTTTTATCCTATTCGTATTTTCTTTTCATTCATCTTAATCTCATTCTATCATCTTAAACACCTCTAGACTAGGCTAGTAGTCTCCCTTCCTGAATCAAAATCTTATCTTTTCAGTTCTCTAGTTGTACGGATGCTAGCACACTGCACTGTCATCCTAGAATCATGTTTTCATCCTCAGACAAAGAGCTACCTGAGATACAAATTTTATTCTAAAGTTTGACTCATTTGGTCCCCTTCCCACTTTCGAGATTGCAGGGTGATCGAAGGATACATAGTCATCATTCCCATCCTCTTCATCCTAACTACCCTTTAAGATGAGGTGGGTTAGGGAAGCCTTTCCGCTCTTGGCCTTTCATGACCTAGGGTCTTGTAGTGGGTGGTCCCACTCTCATACATTTTTGGTGAATCCGACGTGAACCAATGTCTATCCTTTTGTCAGTGTTCTAAACTTATTCTCTTATACCCCTTGGTCATCGTACCCACGTGACTTGTGAAAGTTTATGAGCTTCACGACCCAGTCTATGACCTCGAGAAATATTATTAGAAGAATTTTGTGACACCTTTCGATGGACAAGACAAAGGTATCCTCTAGCTTCACTACCAGCCTTTTCTCTGGTTCTATGGTTGGGTTGTCCGAATAGGAGCAAGTATTGTGAGGTAAACTTAGGTTTCTTGACAAAATTGATCACATCCTTACTCCTCCTACATGCCTAACCTCTTCATCCATATATGAGCATGATGTCGTATGTATCCCTTCTGAGTACATCATTACTCTAGGTAAAGGGTTAGGTGCATTAGAAAATCACCTAGAAGGCAACCCGAAGTTGGCTCGGGCTGCTAAAGTGATTAGTGAAATAAGATACATGGTGGAAAAGGACCGGACAGGTGTAGAACTCTTGGCTAGTCTCGCTGGTCTAGCCAAAGCATGTTCTCCCTCAAGTCTTGGTCACACGATACAAGGTGGCCTCTTTGAGGAATGCGAGAGGCAGCTAGAGATGTCAATGCCTCCTATATATGTGTACATGACTGGCACAGTCCCTTTGGTCAATATACCTTCTACTTCTAAAATTTTGGATACCATCAAAGTAAACAAGAACCCTTCAGGTTTCCACTTCACCCCTTCTGTCACCTCCGATAGTGGAGGATTTGGTGGAATGATGGGCGGAGGCTTTGGCAGTGGAAACTTTGGAAGTGGAGGTGGCATTGGCGGAGGTGGTGCCAATGGAATTCATGGTGGTGGCTTCAACTCTGGTGGTGGCTCTGATGGAAGTCACACTGGTGGTGGAAGCATTAGTGGCATCTCTCATGGTGGTCACGGTGGTGGCACTAGTGGAGGCCACACCGATGGCGGCAGTATTGGTGGCAGTTCCAATGTTGGCTCTGGTAGTGGTTTTGGTGGCTCTCTGTCTTCTAATGACCCTATAATGAATACTCTTCTTTAGAATATGGGGAAAGATGTAGAACCAGCTAGGAAACCTATCCCAGGCCTTAGCTCAACCTATCTTTCAACCTTTCTCCTAACACAACCCATTGTTGGTTTCTATTCTAAACACTCCATTCCCGCTAGGGATGGGGATTCCCAAATTTGAGAAATACGGTGGTAAAGGGGACCCACAAACACACATGTCTACCTTTAATGCCCTGTGCACAGATTTCTTCCATCATGATGCATTGATGGCTAAATTGTTTCCTCAATCCCTTAAAGACACAACACTAGATTGGTACTATTCTTTGCTCGATAATTCCATCTTGGCATTCAATCAGCTTGTGAGCCAGTTCTTGTGATAGTTCCATTCCAATATCGGACCGAAGATGACCTTCTCAGACCTTGTTCGGTGCAAAAAAGGGGACAATGAAAAGGTTACATACTTTATAGCATGCTACCAAGCCCTCTTCTCACAGATCTTGTATTTGTTACCCAACTATGATGTACAAAAGGTCTTCATAGGGAATTTACAAATACACTGGCATAGGGTTAACTTTAAGAAACCCCCCCTCGGCAAAGGTGTAAAATCATGGTGAATCTTTCCTTTTATTTTAAAATATATATTGATTTTACTGGTGAACCTTATGCACAGTATAAAAAAATTGTAAAATCCTGGCGAATCTTCATGAATAATTGGTAAAAATAATAATCACAGTGTCGAATCCTAGTGAATAATCACTAAAAATATTAATTACAATGGCAAATCTCTCCTTTAAAAATTTTCATAGTTCGTCAACGCAGTTGCCTCATATATTTTTTTGTTTTTTTAATATTGAAGTAGGGGCTTGAGGGCAACAAAAACTAGTGGGGTCAAGGGGGTAGATCCCCCTTGTGGCAGTCGAGGGGGGCAATGCCCCCTTGAGGGTTTGGGAATAGTGGCCCCAATGTGCTCCTGTCGCGATATAGGTGGGGTCAAGGGGCAGAGCCCCTTGCCACCAAACATAAATCGGACGGCTGAAAGTTCATTCCGTGAGCAAATATCGATGTGAGTGAACATCATCAATGGGACACTTAGGGATGTCCTTTTGGTACAATGATGATGATGTATGTCATGAACTATTAGCAACAGTGAATGGTGGAGATCAAACAGAGCTTTGATCAGACGTCTTTTTGGGAGCTTCGCATGAATATTGTAGATTCCCTTCATGATTCTCTGGAATTACACAAGTGGTGTACCTGTGCCTACTAGCTTGGTGGACCCCAGGTGGAGTATGGAAACCTTATCAGCGTGAGTGAACATCATCAATGGGACACTTAGGGATGTCCCACCAATACAACGATGATGATGTATATCATGAACTATTGAAAATAGTGAATGGTGGAGAACAAACAGAGCTTTGATCAGACGTCTTTTCGAAAGCTTGGCACGAATATAGTAGATTCCCTTCTTTATTCTCTAGAATTACATAATATTACTGGCAAATATTATTAATATTTTTAAATTTTACTATATAAACTACTAGTGAATCAGTGCTAATGATGCATCGTTTACATGGCGAATTAATTGAGATGAAATTATTTTTTTGTAAAAACCTGGTGATTTAGTCTCCATTTTAGCTTGTACTATTCACCATTTTTGGAGCTCTTGATTTCTATTATTCGCCAATTGGCGAAGATTTTCCACTAAATTTTTTGCTGCAATGGCAAGAGAAATTTTCCCTCATGAAGTATCCCTCTTTCACACATTTGTGTGCGGCTCTAAGAGAATACCAATAGATAGTGGTTTCGTTCGAGGGTTTTTCCTCACGCTCCCATTTTGAAGGAAGATCTATCATATCGATTTCTAGGAAAGGGAAAGTTGATGCGAATGTAGTATCTGTTGTAGATAACAATGGCCTCAGACACGATTGAAAATTTATGAAACTATCATAATCCTATTCTTCCATCTTCTAGAAGTTGGTGAAGGATAAGATCCTTACCCTGCCACCTCCTAAACTAGTTAGAGAACCATACCCTAGTTGGTATGAGGAAAACACGTATTGTTAGTACCATCAAGTTAATGGACACAATACTAAATGCTCCATGTGCCTGCGTCATGAGATACAAGACCACATTGAGGATGGTACTATCCACCTTGATGGGAGTAAATACAATACGAAAAAATTAGTGGCGAAAGCTAATAGTGATTTTTAGATATACACGGATCCATTTTCGTCACATTCTAATAACATGATTACCGATCCCACTGATTTGACTTCTCACCCAGAGGCATATGTTAACGTGGTTACTATTACTCCCTCTCCTCATCTTGTGTTTGGCTCGTCGAATGTTACATTTACCTCGCAAGATGTTCCAGCAAACAACAAACCTTCTCCATTGTATATTCCTACTCGACTGAATGGCAACATTGTGAGAGGGGTCCTAGTCGACTCTGTGAGTAGAGTGAATGTCATAATAGAGGAGACATTACTCTTGAATTACCTACAAAGTGAAGAGTATGAAAAGACCAAATCCATCATCCCTACACATGATGGACTTTCTCTTAAACCTTATGGATCGATAACATTGTCTATCCTAGTTGGACCTAGGATTGTAGACACGGTCTTTGATGCCATTCTTGAGTCAGGCCTGTTTAGAGTGAAGCTAGGCATACCTTGGTTGGCTTCCATGAATGGGATCACCTTTGTGGTTCATAAGTGACTTAATTTTTCCCACGAAGGTGTCATGCATGTCATGCATGACACTGGATATTAGTATGTGGTATCCCATAGAGGATATTCGCTGGATCACTTTTGGCCCACTCCAGTCGGCCCACTTCCCTCTCTTGGGAGGAGTATTGGATGAACAAGCCTAGGCTCTACCCGCTAAGTCCAATGACACCTCCTTGGCTAAGGCCCAAGATTAGGATATTGGATCTCTCTAATGGGTCTCCAGGGCCCTGGTATTATTTTTATGGTAGAAAGAAAGGCTCACAGAGATATTTCGCCCCTTGACCTATTCCTATTCCCCTAAACAGAAAAGGGTCCACCTCTAAGGTGGTAGAGATGACTCCTCCCATTGCTTCCAAACCTACCTCTCCTCCTTCCATTCAGAAGTCTTCCCTTCCACTAGAAACAACTATGGAGGACACTCCAATGGCTAAGAGGGATCCTTGTGTCCCTTCAGTAGTTTTGACTTCCGGTTCGAAGATCCATAGAAACCGCCTTGCACGTGATCGTAAGCACTGAAAAAAGGCTCTCCTAGCCAAGCAAGCCTCCTTACAGAAGAAGGAGAAGGAGAAGGTTGCACCTCCTACAGTGTCTTCCTCTCTCCCCCCTTTTTTCCTTGTTCAACCTAGTTTGTACCTCTTTTGACTCCCATTGTGAGTGCACCTACACCTGGAAGGGTGCAAGTGTTTATTTCTCCTTCTATAGAGCCACCCTTAATGATTTCCATACTAGATATCCTACCTTTTCTAAAGTGCGTGGACATGGTGAAAACTTCAGTTGTGTCCATTGCGGTTCTTTCCTCTTCTCCCTCGATCCTTGATTCATCTGTGGGGAGTTCATCTCCTCTGATGAAGAATAAGGTAGGGCGTGGTCCCTCCAACAATGGAGGATGCAAGAAGATCCCACCTTCCCCAAAAGGTGGCCCCAAATTGACTTGTTATGTCTTAGTCACGGAACCAGTCCCGACCTCCCTCAAGTTTGTCACTGCTCCTAAGTCACTCAATGAGCCTAACAGTGAACCTCGAGTGTAGACTCCTCCATCCACCAAGCTAAAACATGGCACTCATTTTATGTGCATGTTTAACTCACTAGATGAATTTTTGACCCTATCAATAATCTTCACTAGGTCATTGACTCTAGACCCACAAGAGCTGAGCAACAGAGACCTTACAGATCCCTCTGCCTTAGCCCCTATTCTTGGAGGATTGAAAGCTCATCCTCTTAACATTACACCATTTCAATCTCATCATCCTTCCTACAATGATTGAGAGTGGGAAGTTGATGACCTCTTGGTTGACCAATGTTAGGGGGAGACCCTCTTCTTGATCTTTAGATTAGATATGTGTGTGTGTCATTTGCTTTTGTTCCCTCTTGATCATGTTCTATTTGTCTGGATGAACCTTGTCACCCTTGTTGGTGAGTGGATATAGGCATGGTGTTTGTGTTGTACACCTTCCTCTATACGTATCTATATTCTTCCATGTTTGTGATGGACTTTTGGTAAATTGAGGATGATGCAAAGCGTCGGGAGAATTTAGGCCTCCTTCCATGTTGACCCAATTTTTTAATTTACTTTGTCTTCTCGTGCATTCCTCACATGGCCTAATATAGTAGGGGTTTGATGACAATTCATTTATATACTATTATTATACTTTTACATATATTTATGAAGCAGTTTTGATCCTGAAATATCAGGCTACCCCTGTGCCCTTTGTGTGGGTTCCCTTTTTCTTTTTACTTTCTCTTTATCTTTCTCTCTTATTTGCTTGAGTTGTCCCTCTCATGTGTGATAATGTTACTTTTACATTTCATAATCTTTAGAAAATGCATTTGTTGCCAATCAAATATTTTTTCGAAGACCCTTCACACACTTCCTTATTAGAATTATATTCTCAACTTGAAACCCTAGAGGAACGTATTTCCTTTGTCATGGGTTCATAAAGAAAGGACATGGGAATCCTCCGAAGAAGAAGGGATAGTATTAGTCTTCCCCTCACATGAGCACATATCCTTCCTTTCGAATTCCTTGATGAAGTGAACATCTTTCAAGAGGATTCCTTGATGACGAATTGATTCGAGAAGGAATACATTAGCTTTTGAACATTGATTCCCTTGAGTAGATCCCTTTTTTTCATGTTGGGTTCCTAAGAGACCCCTTCAAAAATCCTCAACAAGTTCTATGGCATCTAGCTCGGGGGCAGCCTGACTAGACTAGTCTTACATATTCACGTCTGGTCTAGGGGCAACCCGACTAGACCAGTTTCACATTCTCACGTCTGGTTTGGGGGCAACCCGACTAGACCGGTTTCACATTTTCATGTCTAGTTTGGGGGCAGCCCGACTAGATCGGTTTCAGATTTTCATGTCTATTCTAGGGGCAGCCTGACTAGACCGGTTTCACATTTTCATGTCTAGTCTGGGGGCAGCCTGACTAGACTTTACCTTTCAGTCAACGCATCCCTTGAGTGGACACTCCTTCCTTTTAAAGGGTTCTCGAGGGACCCCTTTAAAAGTCTTACAGCTTAGCAATGGTCTATATGATTGTCTATTCACTAGCCTGTGTGACTGCTTCCTGATGTGTTCTATCTGTGGGTAAACATGTCGCCACCTCTGACTTTGCGGAGTCCCTTCTATTCGGTCTCCCTCATGTGAGAGTTCTTGGGGGATACCTTCCTTGCAGGTTTGTGGGTATGTAAGGTGTTGTTCTTGGTTTCCTTTGTGTGAGAGTTCTGGAGGATAACCCTCCTTGCAAGACCATGAACTTGTAAGGTACTCTTGTACTTTAGCTTTGTGGTTCTATGGAACTATGAAGTCCCCTCCTGCAATTTTGAGTTTACCATATCGTGCTCTGCTTCCTCATGGGTTCATGTATACATCTATTACACTGCTCCTTCCTTACTACTCTACTTTACCAAAGCAATCATTAGTACTCATGCTCAGTAAAGAGGGGGCAAAATATATTAACGTGAATTTGTACCCCTAGTGAAAATCCCCTTTTCTCCCTTTAAAACCTTAGAAAATCAAAAGTGGAGGTTTAATTC
Organism: Sequoiadendron giganteum; assembly: GCA_007115665.2. NCBI lineage: Eukaryota > Viridiplantae > Streptophyta > Pinopsida > Cupressales > Cupressaceae > Sequoiadendron > Sequoiadendron giganteum. The sequence continues at coordinate 283,866,796 of CM021102.1, read as the reverse complement.
CACTTAAGCCTACTGCTTGTAGTCCAATTGGCACCTTGTTTGTGTGTCGGTGGGGGCATTTCTGTCGGAGATACTCGCATGACATGGAGATGACTGCATGGTATGCTTACATCCCTGGAAGATTCATGCAATTGAGACTGCAGAAGCATTACATTTTTTATTGGAATTCAAAGAGTAACGCCCCTCTTTGGCTGGCCGACCCAAATATGGTCATTTTTTACCTTCTCCTTCATATTCTTGACTATTACATCCATTCTCAAGTTTTTGCAAGATTGGCTAGACCATTGGAGCACTCTTTGAGCATTCACTTCCAAGCTTTGTAGCAACATCCTTGGTGCAGGAGCACCTTAAGGGTTTTTTCGAAGATCTTGGCAATTTTGGCTTGTAGTTGGCTCTGGAAAACTACCAAGGTAATAAGGAATAATTGTAAAGTCCCAAGTGTGTTTTTTATGTGTGTGTTATGGCAAACTTAAGTTGGTTTAGAGCTTTGAGGTTTGGGAAATTCTTAGCATAGAGATTAGGAAAAACTAGACAATGTTGTCTTAGGAATTTGGCCTAAAAGTTCAAAAAAGGCATTAATGATGCTCTAAGCCCGACCTAGGGGTCCTAGCATGTGGTAAAAAGTTATATAAGGTCATCAAAACCCTAATACCTGGATTGGAAGTTCATTTTTCATGAATTGAGACTTGGAGAGCATATTGTGTGATTGGAATTCAACAACTTTTGAGTGAATTTTTGTGTTTGATCCTTCATCCAATCAATAATGGATTGAAAGGACTGGTCTAATGTTTTGAGTCTTGCAATTTTTTTATTTAATTACTATGTGAAGCATTAGATTATCCATTTAGTTCAATTGTTTTATGTTTTGCAAGTTTTTGGAGTTTTGGCCTTTAGCTGGTTTAGGCCAGTTTTTGGAAATAATGATCCCCACTTGAAATCCCACTGAAAGGCTACCATGGCCACTTGGAATCAAGTAGGGGTCTATTTTTATAGTGTAAATATGGTGTGTGGAGTCTTGGTTTGTAGGGGAAGATTTGAATTCATCAAACACTAGGCGAGTGCAAGTGCATTCTGGCTAGTGGCTTGGAGAGGACAATAGTAAAGAAAGTTGATAAATGGATTGGTTTGTGCCAATAAAGAGAATAAAAGTGTGGGAACAGACATTTTTGTGCAAGGAGGAGAGTTGGGGAGGTCATTGAAGCCCTCAAAGTTGGAAAAAGGAGCCACACCCTAGAAACCCTTGAAATTAGGGGGTATGAGGATAGTCCTATGTACGAACACTTGCAGAACCTTAAACCTAGTAAATCTTGAAGCCTAGGGTACTACTAGAAGGAATATCCAAAAATATTTGGGGGTTGTTAAGGCCGTTTTTGATAAAATCCAAGAAACCGGGTTCTAGGAGGCCTAAAAGGGGCAAAAAGGCTACAAGGCCTAGAAACTAGAAATTCTTGAAATTTTAGGGAAAAAGGTGAAAGTATCCAATGAAATGGATCAGTGAAGAGTAAAAACACCTAAATAACAACAAGACCACCTTACCTTATCCCTAGAGTGGTTAGGACACATTTGGGTTAGTGTGGAGCTCAAGGAAGCCTAGTGGTGGAATGGGAGTGTTGGTGAAGATTTTGAAATTGGTGGAGAGACCTATAAGGCGTTAGGGGTTTAGGAGAAATCCCTAAGTAGGGTAGAGTGGAATACCCTAAGAATACCAAAGAATAGGTCTTGGGAAGAGCAAGAGTGCTCTTGAGGTATAGGGCTCCCCATCAAATTGGTATCAGAGCCATTAAAGGCTTGGGAATTGAAATTAGTGAATGTCAGAGAGAAGTGAATCTATAGGAGAGAACACCATTGTGACTAATGCAGAGCTAGCTAGAGACTTGATAGAGCAGAAAGAGAAGAACAAGCGTCTTGAAGAGGCTATGGAAGAGATGAAGCAAAAATTGGAAGAAGTTGTTGAATCGGCAAGCAAGATGAAGGTGCAGTTGGCAGGGGACAAAGACAAGGGTAAATACCAAGTGGAGGAGGACATAGAATCAGAACTTGACCCTCGAATAGCAGAGGAACCCTTCCTCAAAGCATTGAAGGCATTGAGTGGCAAGGCACTTGAAGGTGTCCCTATGTTCATTGGAAGAATGGATGCAGAGCTAGTTATGGAATGGATAGAGGGAATGGAGAATCAATTTGAATGTGATGGAGTTACTGAGGCACAAAAGGTGAAGATAGCCAAATCAAGGTTATGAGGACAAGCATTAACTTGGTGGAAGTTTCTACAAGAATAAAGAGAGATGGAAGGCAAGAAACCCATAGGAAATTGGAAAACTATAGTGGCTAAAGTGAAGGAAAACTATCTACCTGAGGACTATGACATTCAATTGCACAAGAAGAGACAAAATCTCAGACAAAGAGACCTAGATGTAGCTGCATATATAGAGGAGTTCCAAAAACTAAGCCTTAGATCTAGAGTGCAAGAAGTTGAAAGCATCAAGGTAGCTAGGTATCTAAATGGTCTTAGATGGAGCATACAAGAGGAGTTGATTCTTTTCACACTTACTACCCTCCATAGCTGCTATGAAATGGCCATTAAGGTGGAAGAGAAACTAAAACGGAAACAAGATTCAAATACTAGAGGTAGAGACTCTAGAGGTGGACAAAGAGGATGTTTTGGTGGAAGAAGCAATGAGAATAGAAACCAAGGTGATTCGAAGGTTGGAGAACAATCCCATGAGTCAAATAGTAGAGGGGGTTACAGAGGTAGAAGCTCAAACAATCAAGGAAGAGGCAGATCAGGAGGCTTTGGGATAAGCCCTCATTTTGCTTCCATGAAATGCTACAATTGTGGATAGTTGGGTCATCTGGCTTATAGGTGTCCAGACAAGCCAACATCTTCACAAAGTGAGAGGAAGATCAACTATGTTTAAGAACAGGAATGCTCGAAACAATTAGAGGTGAGTCTAGATTCAGAGAAAGGTGAGAATCTCATGTTAAGAAGGATCTTGATCAAAGCACCTACTGAGGATGAACATAAACAAAGGAGAGCTCTTTTTAGAGTCAAGTGCAAGATACTAGGGAAGGTTTGCAAGGTCATCATAGATTCAAGGTCTACTGATAATTTCATATCTAAGGAGGCAGTACAGAAGTTGAAACTCATCAAGATACCCCATGTATTACCTTACAAGGTTACTTGGTTGAACAAGGGGCAGAATATACTAGTCAATGAACAAGTTTGGGTTCAGTTTACTATAGGAAAGTATCATGATAGGATACTATGTGATGTGTTACCAATGGATGCATGCCATCTGCTGATTGGCAGACCATGGCAATATGACAGGGAGGTAGTACACCATGGCAAGGATAATAAGTACTCATTCAAGAAGGATGGAGTGACTTACAAAATATAGTCTTTGTTAGAAGAAAACATAGTGGAAAAGGCAGAAACTAGTGTCCTTTTGATGAGTGGAAAGGAATTCCTAAAATACATCAAGGAGGAAGAAGGAGTTGTCTATGCAATTATGTTGAAGCCAAAGGAAGAAGAGTCACCTAATTAGCTACCTATGATAGAAAAAGTGAAGCGACTATTGGATCAGTTTAGGGACATCATTTGTGAAGGTACACCAGCTACACTACCACCCAAGAGAGAAATCAGTCATCAAATAGACTTTATACTAGGAGCAACACTACCTAACAAGGCTACATACAAGATGACACCAGAGCAGAACAAAGAGATAGCAAGGCAAGTTCAAGAACTTTTGGATCAAGGGTTGATCAAAAAGAGCATAAGTCCATGTGTTGTTCTAGTTGTGTTGGCACCTAAAAAGGGAGATAAGTGTAGAATGTGTATTGATTCTAGGGCAATAAATAGGATAACTATTAGATATAGGTTTCCTATTCCTAGGATAGAAGATTTAATGGACTATTTAGGAGGTGCTAAGTACTATTCCAAAATTGATTTGAAAAGTGGTTATTATCAAATTAGGATGAAAGAGGGAAATGAATGGAATTCAACATTCAAAACCACAGAAGGGTTATATGAATGGTTAGTAATGCCATTTGGGCTTAAAAATGCACCTAGTACTTTTATGAGGGTGATGAATGAGATCTTGAAGGACTTTATAGGAGTCTTTGTGGTTTTCTGCCTAGATGATATCCTCATCTTCAGCAAAACAAAAGAAGAACATATGGAGCACCTAGAACTTGTGTTGAGGAAACTTCAAGAGGAGAAGCTCACCATGAGAAAAGTGAGTTCATGAAGCAAGAGTTAGTTTACCTAGGATTTGTAGTGTCTCAAGGGAACTTGAAAATGGACAAGAGCAAGGTTGAAGCCATTATTAGTTGGCCTACTCCCAAGATAGGGACAGAAGTTAGGATTTTCCATGGATTAGCTCAGTTCTATAGGAAGTTTGTGAGAAGGTTTAGTGAAATCTGTGCATCGGTTCTTGACACCATCAAAGGAGGACTGAAAACTAAGTTTGTGTGGACCAAAGAAGCCAATGAAGGATTTGAAAGGTTGAAGAGGGAGATAGCTACCCAACCTATCCTAGTTTTACCAAGTTTTGACAAACCATTCATAGTGGAATGTGATGCAAGTAACATAGCAGTTGGGGTTGTTCTAAGCCAAGAAGGCAGGCCAGTGGCATTCTTTAGTGAAAGGTTGAATGAAGAAAAGTCTAGGTACTCATCCTATGACTTAGAGATTTATGCTTTGGTGCAGGCTCTTAAGAAGTGGAGGCACTATCTATTGCCAAAGTAATTTGTGGTATACATTGATAATCAAGCCTTAAGTTACATCAACACCCAAGAGAAGCTTAGTTTGAGGCATACCAAGTGGATGGAGTTTTTGCAATCATACACCTTTACCATCAAGCATAAGAAGGGGATTAACAACAAGGTTGCTGATGCTCTTAGTAGGAGGTTGCTTACTATCCAAGAGATATAGCTACAAAGCACAGGGGTTGAAGGATTTAAAGATCTATATGAAGGAGATTCTGATTTCTTAGAAATATACAAGGTATGTACTAATTTTGAGAACCATTTTCACAGTGAATATGTTGATTACACCTTGCAAAATGGTTTATTGTTTAAGGGGAAGTAATTGTGTGTTCCCAGAGGTTCCATGAGGGAGAATCTAATCCAAGAAAAGCATAATGGTAGTTTGAGTGGTCATTTTGGTTTGAACAAGACACTAGACTTAGTGGAGAGGTTCTATTGGTGGCCTAAAATGTAAAGAGATGTAAGAAGGTATGTTGAACAATGTGGAGTATGTCAAAAGGCAAAGGGAACATCAACCAATGCAGGTCTTTATCATCCATTATCCATCCCAAGTAGACCATGGGAATGCATAAGCATGGACTTCATAGTAGGGCTACCTAGGACACCAACTGGTTTTGACAGTGTGTTTGTGGTAGTGGACAGATTTAGCAAGATGAGCCATTTTATTCCATGCAAGACAACACATGATGCAAGTCAGATTGCACACCTATTCTTCAAGGAAGTAGTGAGGATACATGGGTTGCCAAGGAGCATAGTTGCAAACAGAGATGTGAAGTTTATGGGGCATTTTTGGAAAACTCTTTGGAAGAGGCTAGGAACCAACTTGTCTCATAGCTCAGCATATCATCCACAAACGGATGGACAGATAGAGGTGATCAATAGGGTACTTGGAAACTTGTTGAGATTCTTAACTAATGAGTATGGACAAGGATGGGAGCAAGTGATTCCACAAGAATAATTTGCTTACAATGATAGCACAAATAGGACTACGGGTAAGAGTCCATTTGAGATAGTATATGGCTTACATCCAAGGGGTGTACTTGAGCTTAGAGAACTGAAAGTTCATGAAGGTATCAATGGTCATGCTAATGATTTTTCTCAGTCAATGAGAGAGGTTCATGAGTAGGTAAGGAAGACATTGATAGAGGCTAATCAAAAGTTAAAGGAAAAAAGAGATGAAGGGAGAAGAGAATTACAATTTAAGATAGGTGATATGGTGATGGTATACTTGAACAAATCAAGGTTACAGAAAGGCATACCAAGAAATCTATAGATGAAAAGGATAGGGCCATGTAAAGTGTTGGCTAAGTATGGATCCAATGCTTACAAGGTGGAGTTACCCATGGAGATGTCTATTTCTCCTATCTTCAATGTCAAAGACTTGGTGAAGTATAAAGGACCAGAAATGGATGAAGAACAGTATAGTGCTGAGTTCAATAAAGATGTGGAAGGATTCAAGGTACCTGATCAGATCAGACCACAAGTGGACAGGATTTTAGACTCGAGGGTGAAGAAGACTAGGCACAAGACATACAAGGAGAACCTAGTGAAGTGGAAACATCAACCAGAGTCGGAAGCTACTTGGATAGCAGAAGGTGACTCTAGGAAGCATGTAATTATTGAGGAGCTCCTAACACCATAGGTTCCTTAACTTCTTTGTTGCAGGGGGAGAATGGTGCAGGAGCACCTTAAGGGTCTTTTGGAAGATCTTGGCAATTTTGGCTTGTAGGTGGTTCTAGCCAACCACCAAGGTAATAAGGACTAATTGTAGAGTCCCAAGTGTGTTTTTGATGTTTTTTTTATGGAAAACTTAGGTTGTCTTAGAGCTTTGAGGTTTGGTAAATTCTTAGTGTAGAGATTAGGAAAAACTAGACAATGTTGTCTTAGGAATTTGGCCTAAAAGTTTTAAAAAGGAATTAATGATGTTCTAAGCCCAACCTAAGGGTCCTATCACGTGGGAGAAAGGTATATAAGGTCATACAAACCCTAATACCTTAATTGGAAGTTCATTTTTCATGAATTGAGACTTGGAGAGCATATTGTGTTATTGGAATTTAGCAACTTTTGAGTGAATTTTTGTGTTTGAGCCTTCATCCAATCAAGAATGGATTGAAAGGACTAGTCTAATGTTTTAAGTCTTGAAATTGTGTTATTTAATTACTTTTTGAAGCATTATATTGGCCATTTAGTTCAATTGTTTTTTGTTTTGCAAGTTTTTGGAGTTTTGGCCTTATAGCCGGTTTAGGCTAGTTTTTGGAAATAATGATCCCCACTTGAATTCCTGTGGCAAGGATACCATGGCCACTTGGAATCAATTAGGGGACTATTTTTATAGTGTAAATATGGTGTTTGGAGTCTTGGTTTTTAGTGGAAGAGTTGAATTCATCAAACACTAGGTGAGTGCAAGTGCATTCTGGCTAGTGGCTTGGAGAGGACAACAGTAAAAAAAAGCTGACAAATGGATTGGTTTGTGCCAATCAAGAGTATGAGAGTTTGGTAACATTAATTCTAGACATTTTTGTGCAAGGAGGAGATTTGAGGAGGTCATTGAAGCCCTCAAAGTTGGAAAAAGGAGCTAAAACCCTAGAAACCCTTAAAATTAGGGGTATGAGGATAGTCCTATGTACGGACACTTGCAGAACCTTAAACCTAGTAAATATTGAATCCTAGGGTACTAATAGAAGGAATATCCAAAAATATTTGGGGGTTTTTAAGGCCATTTTTGAGAAAAGCCAAGAAACCGGGTTCTAGGAGGTCTAAAAGGGGCAAAAAGGCTACAGGGCCTAGAAACTAGAAATTCTTGAAATCGAAGGGAAAAAGGTGAATGTATCCAATGAAATGGATCAATGAGGAGTAGAAACACCTAAAGAAAAACAATTCCACCCTATCCTAGCCCTGGAGTGTTTAGGACACATTTGGGTCAGTGTGGAGCTCAAGGAAGCCCAATGGTGGAATGGGAGTGTTGGTGAAGATTTTGAAATTGATGGAGAGACCTATAAGGCGTTAGGGGTTTAGGAGAAATCCCTGATTAGGGTAGAGTGGAATAACCTAAGAAGACCAAAGAATAGGTCTTGGGAAGAGCAAGATTTCTCTTGAGGTATAGGGCTCCCAATCAATCCTTCACTCCATTGTAGAAACTCAATACTCCATCACTCCGACAAGGTGAGTAGAGGACATACACCATGGAAATAGAGGCTTGAGTCCCTCTTGTTTTCTCCTCCACAATCCTTGAGTGCTTTGGATGGAGGCAGTAACCTCCTCCTTTCTCTCCTTTGATTTTGATTGGGTAAGCACTTACTATTTTGTAGTGTTTCTTGTATATGTAGTTTGTAGCTTCTTTTCCTTTATCATTATTTCTATCATTCCATACTTGATTTTCCATGGAGGTGGAAACACCAAGATGGGGTCTGATTGAGGTAGGCCCCTATACAACCTCAACAACTTCTCCCTTCCTTATGTGTAGGTGGATAGGGCTTGGAGAAAGCCAACGATAAGAGCATTCTATGAGATCATCTTCGTCACCTTGGTGGCAATACATTTCTTTTATCATATTTTTATTTCATTTTGATTCATCTTAATATCATTCTATCATTTTAAACACCTCTAGACTAGGTTGGTAGTCTCCCTTCTTGAATTAGAATCTTATCTTTTTGGTTCTTTGGTTGTACGGATGCCAGTGCACCTGTGAGACGCCAGCGTGTCACGCTATCTTCCTAGAACCACGCTTTCATCCTCAGATAAAGAGCTGCTTGAGATACGAATCTTATTCTAAAGGCTGACTCATCTGGTCCCCTTCCCACTTTCGGGATCGAAAGGTGATCAAAGGATACATAGTCCTCATCATTCTCATCCTCTTCATCCTAACTACCCTTTAAGTTGAGGTGGGTTAGGGCAGCCTTTCCCACTCTTGGCCTTTCATGACCTAGGGTCTTGCAATGGGTGGTCCCCCTCTCTCACAAAAATAAATCATAAAAGATTCTTAAGGTTCACAAACTTATAAAATGCCTTACAAATTTTAATTCAAGCTCAAAATTTTGAAGGGTGTGAATTTTTTAATGCTGGAAAGTTCACAAGTTCCTAAAATATCTAAAGTGTCAACATGTTATTAAAAGGATTATGGAACAATGAACAATAAAAATCCATTAATAACTCTTGATGGTTGTTTTAACACAACCAACTTGCTAAGTGATAATAAATTATTACTCCTAAAAAGTAGGGATTCCTACTCCAATGTTTCTTTTAATCTAGGCCCTGACCATTATGGATAACTAAGTGGTTCATGTGAAGTTTTTCAACAAGGGACTTGAGTGATTCATATATTCTAAAAAATATATTCAAGACATGAAACATTGAATAGGAATATTTATTCCTTTTGAATTTAAAACTAGTGGCATGTTAGTACATAGTATATTTATAATATTATTGTTCTCTTTCAAAGATTCAAGATATTATTAAATAAAGATCAAAATATTTGGGGTTGAGAGATAATTTTAAAGTACTAAACCAAATTTTAAAGGAAAAAGGTAAATCTTATTCTATTTATCAATTCTGAAATGGTTAAGAAAAATCACAATAACCAGTAGTAAAGTAATCAATATTCACTCAATCACTAATAATACCAATGCAATCTTCAAATGAAATTCATAATATCCATATTTTGAAGCCACATCAAATCAAATCACCATAAAACACGTGTAGATTTGAGACAACACTCTATTCAATATCATCATAACAAGATTGAATTTACCAAGTTATTCAATTTAGACAAATAAAATAGACATACCATTACCAATGATCAAGATCCATATGAATGCAACAAGCATAATCCTTTGATATTTTATAGAGTAGTCATAAAGTACAATAGGAAAGTCCACACTAAAATAGTATAGATTTCTCGCAAATAAAATAGTTTATGATATTTTCTATTTCTAAACATTCAAAATATATAGAACCATGTGTCCCATAATTTATGGATCTAAAAAAATTAACTGAAAGTACAATTGGGGCAATCAAACCTTATCTAGAAATAAACTTAACTAAACTAAACTAAAGAAATCATTTATGAACTAGAGTCTAACTAAAGTTTCAACACTAGATTAGTGTTTCACCACATAAGGTATTGATTTATTAAAAAAATTATCTAGATAAAATAAAGTTCAACTACTAGGTGGGTGCACAAAGATGGTGGGCCAAAAATTGGCCACTCCACCTTTCCATCCCGAAATAGCAAAAACAAAAGAGCGCAGTATAATAAAGTGTTCTTGTGTTATGGGTTGGTAGTGACCGAGCCTATGCTGGGTCATTTCCAAGCCAAAATGTGAGCACTTTATAATGTGCTCATGTTATGGTTTGAATTTCAAAAAACATGCACTTTTTAATGCATTTCCAAAACACAAGCGCATTATAATGCACTCATATTTTTTGAATCCAAGCGCGTTATAACACACTCATGTTTTGTGAATGCATTGACAAAATGTGAGTGTATTATAACATGTTTGCATTTTGGTCTGCATTGAAATTTTTCTCTTATCTTTTTTTCTCTTTCTTCTTCTATAATTATAAGTTGACATTTACATATGGACATTTACTTTCTTATACTTTAAGTTATATTTCATTTTTTCAAGATATTTGAGAGTGGTTTCAAATTTCTAGGAGTTATATAATACAAATTCTTGTTTTTGGGAGATTTTATAATTTTTGACTTAGCCAAATTTTAGTAATTAGCAAGTTGTATCATATTTCTTTCTCTCTATCTTACTCATTGTTTATCGCTTATTCTCTAGACCTCTCTCTCACATTCTCTCTCATTTCCGCTATACTTCTATCTATCTCACCTCTTTCTCTCTCTCCCTCCTTACCTCCCCCACTCTCTACTTCTCCCTCCCTCACCCATCTTTATCTCTCTTCCCTATATACTTCTCTCTCTCTCTCTCTCTCTCTCTCTCTCTCTCTCTCTCTCTCTCTCTCTCTCTCTCTCTCTCTCTCAATCTCCCAACCTTCATCCTTCCCTCTTCGCTTATCTCACAAACACTCTCTCCCTCTCCTATATTTATCTATAACTCTCTCCTTCCCTCTCTACTCTCTATCTCACCATTTTCTCTCTCTCTCCACATTCTCTCTCTCCCTCTCTCTACTTCTCCTTGTCTATCTCTCATTCCCTATATCCTTCTCTATCTCTCTCCATATCTCCCTCTTTTTTCCTCCTTCCCTCTCTCTCCATCTTAATCTCCCCACCTTCCTCCTCTTTCTCTCCTTCCCTCTATACTTTTCTCTATCTCTCACTCCCTCCCTCCTTCCCTCTTTAATTCTCTCTCCCTCCCTCTCTCTCTCTTCCTTTCTCCCACCCACCTTCCCTCTCTACTTATATCTATCTAACCTATCCCTCCCTTCCTTTCTCTCTCTCTCTCTCCATCCTCTCTCACAATCTCTCTACCTTCCTCCTCCCCCCTCTCCCCCTCTCTCATTTTATTTATCTCACTTCCCTCCTCTCTCTCTATATATCACCTCTCTCCCTCCCTACCTCTCCCTCTCTCTATATATATATCTCTCCACTTCTCCCTCCCTCCTCCCCCTTATCTATTTCTCCTTCCCTATACACTTATCTTTATCTCTTTCTCTCAATATCTACATCTCCCTCCCTCCTTCCCTCTCTCCTTCTCTCTCCCAATCTCTCCATATATCTCAATCTCTCAACCATCCTCCTCTCTCTATATATATCTTTATCTCACCATTCTCTCTATCTACTTCTTCCTCTCTCCATCTCTACCTCTTTCTCTCCCCCCTCTCTCTCTTTGTCTCTCTCTATCTTTATCTCTATCTTTGTCTTTGTCTTTGTCTTTGTCTCTATCTCTATCTTTGTCTATGTATCTCTATCTCTCTATCTCTCTACCTCTCTAGCTCTATCTGACTATCTCTTTCTCTTTCTCTTTCTCTTTCTCTATCTCTATCTCTATCTTTGTCTCTCTTTCTATCTTTGTCTATCTCTGACTCTCTCTATCTATCTCTTTGTCTCTGTCTCTATCTTTGTCTCTCTTTCTATCTTTGTCTATCTCTAACTCTATCTCTATCTATCTCTTTGTCTCTATCTCTATCTCTATCTCTATCTCTATCTATATCTCTATCTCTATCGCTATCTCTATCTCTATCTCTATCTCAGTCTCGGTCTCGGTCTCGGTCTCGGTCTCGGTCTCGGTCTCAGTCTCGGTCTTGGTCTCAGTCTTGGTCTCAGTCTCGGTCTCGATCTCGGTCTTGGTCTCGGTCTCGGTCAATCTCGGTCTCAGTCTCAGTCTTAGTCTCAGTCTCAGTCTCAATCTCAGTCTCAATCTCTATCTCTATCTCTGTCTCTGTCTCTATCTCTATCTCTATTTCTATCTCTATCTCTATCTCTATCTCTCTGTCTTCATATCTTTGTCTTTGTCTTTGTCTCTCTCTCTCTATGTCTCTCTATATCTTTGTCTCTATCTCTCTATCTCTCTATCTCTCTATCTCTTTGTCTATCTATCTATTTTTTTATCTATTTATCTATATATCTATTTTTCTTTCTATCTATCTATTTCTCTCTCTCTCTCTCTATCTATGTCTCTTTGTTTCTCTCTATCTGTCTCTTTCTATCTCTATGTCTCTATCTCTATCTTTGTCTCTATCTTCGTCTCTATCTCTCTATCTTTGTCTCTTTGTCTCTATCTCTATCTTTGTATTTATCTCTATCTCTATATCTATATCTCGATATCTATTTCTATCTCTCTTTATCTCTCTATTTCTATATCTCTTTATCTATCTTTATCTCTGTCTTTGTCTCTATCTTTGTCTTTGTCTTTGTCTTTGTCTTTGTTTTTGTCTTTGTCTTTGTCTTTGTCTATATCTCTTTGTCTCTATCTCTATCTTTGTCTCTATCTTTGTCTTTATCTATGTCTTTGTCTTTGTCTTTGTTTGTCTCTCTGTCTCTGTCTTTGTCTTTGTCTCTATCTCTATCTTTTTCTTTGTCTTTGTATCCCTCTCCCTCTCTCTCTCAAAATCCTAACCTTCCTCCTTCCCTCTTTGTGTCTCTCTATCTTTCTCTCTCAATCTCTATATTTTTCCATCTCTACCTCTCCCTCCCTCCTTCCATATCTCTCTCTCTCCATCTTTATATCACTCTCTCCTCTAAATCTCATCGTTCTCTCCCTATATACTTCTCTCTACCTCTCCCTCCCTCCTCCCCTCTCTCTCCCTCTCTCTCGATCTCCCCACCTTCTCTCTCTTTCTCTCCCATATTTCTCTCTCACTCTCTCCTTCCCTCTGTACTCTCTATCAAGCACCATTATCTCTCTCTCCCCCCTTCCCTCATCTCTCTCTCTATCTCACCTCTCTCTCTCTCTCCCTCCCTCCTTCCCTCTCTAATTTTCTCTATCTCCCCTCTCTCTATTCCTTCCTCCCACCCACCTTACCTCTCTACTTTTTGCTATCTAACCTATCCCCCTCTACCTCTCCCTCCCTCCCTCCCTCTCTCTCCCCCTCTCCCTCCCTTTCTCTCTCTCCTCTCTATCTCAATCTCTTTGCCTTCCTCCTCCACTCTCTACTTCTCTCTTTGTCACATCTATCTCTCCTTCCCTCTCTACTTCTCCCTCTCTCTCCCTCTCTCTCCCTATTTCTCAATCTCCCAAACCTTATACCGAATATCATAAATCCTAATCCCTATACCATATACACTTAACCCTATACCCTAAACCCTACACCCTCATCCCTCATCCCTATACCTTATACCTTATACCCTCAACCTTATAACCTAAAACCTAAAAATTATCCCGCGAACCTTTAATTAAACCCTTATCCCTAAATCCTCAATCTTAAACCTAATACCCTCAACACAATACCCAATATTCTAAACCCTAATCCCTATACCCTATACACTTAACCCTGTACCCTCAACCCTATATCGTAAACCCTACACCCTACACCCTCATCCCTATACCCTATAACCTCAACCTTATACCCTAAATCGTAAACATTATCCCTCAACTCTATACCCTAAACCCTATACTTAAACCATAAATCCTACATTCTCAACCCTTAACCCTATACCTTATACCCTCAACTCTATACCTTATACCCTATACCCAATATCCTAATCCATAATCCCTATACCCTATACACTTAACCTTATACCCTCAACCCTATACATTACCCCTCAACCATAAAATTGTAACCCTCAACCCTATACTTAAACCCTATACCCTATACCCAATGTACCAACTAGCCAAAGTGAAGAAATGGCTTCTAAAAATATAGATTACACTTACAACCATAAACTACAATATTAGTAGGGAGAGTCAATAAATACACACATGTTAAATCATGTTAATGTGGAAACATTTATTTTGTATGCTCCTAATCCCCCAATAACCTATGCTACCATGCTAATAGGAGACATGAATTTTATTAGTCATCATCAAAAAAAATTGGTAAGTTGACATATTTCCACACTATTGGGGAGGAATTTGTCAAAAGAAAATGATTACTCCCAATACACAAATTGTCCAACTTGTCAACAACTTTATATTCCTCCCTATAATAGTGAGAAATAATGAACTTAAAGAAGGAATTGACAAATTCGCATACACTTTGAAGTACATTACTTAGCTTCCAATTATTCAGCTTCCAATTATTCAAATGACCTTTTTTAAAGTGTGTATGATGCACACAGAAAATCATGTTCAATTATCAGTTTTAAAGTTCTCATATTAACAATAATGTTTAGTCCCATGATCATTACTTGGGCTTTAGCTTCACTTTTTATACAATTTGAATTTTTTTAGAAGTATCCATAAGAATTTCACAACCAACATCCCTTAAAATCCAAAAGGAAAATACAAAAAATGGTACTAAAGAGATGATTATGTGAAAATATATTAAACAATGTTGACCAACAATCCCTCTAATGGTTTTTTCATGAAGGGAGTGTCTATGATAAACTCTTTTCTTAATTTATCCAATTGATATTGTCTTATTTCTTTTGGTTTCCATTTTCTCAAAAAAAATTTAAAAACTCTACAATTTAATTTCCCTTTCATGGCTATAACTTTATGCATGAAATCATTGAAACAAGACACACAAATTACAAGAGATATCATACTCAAATCAATATGATCCACTCCTCTTATAGCCTCCAATATACTAAGAAATCTTTTTCAAAAAATAGCTATTAATTTAAGGGGTATGTAATAATGACCATCCTTTCCACAAGTGTAGTAGATAACATAAATGCACACTTTTTTATTTCTTTATTGTCTATGCTCATGTGCATGCAATGTCACACCCATAAATTTGGGAGAAAAATGTACCAAGGAGTTGAGGTGAGGAAATGATGACTACAAATGTATATTGCATGCACTTCCATGAACTCCACTAGTATTAGGGAAATGCAATAAATATGTATATGTTGAATCATATCGATGTGGAAATATTTGTTTTGTATACTCATACTCCCTTGAGAACCACAAGTGGTGTGCTACCATGTTGATAGGATCCATGAATTCCCTTAGAGATACCCTCAATAAACTTGGCTAAGTATACATTTTTCCATACCAATGGGGAGGAATTTCCAAAAGAAAACAATTATTGTCAATAGCTAAATTAGCCAATTGTTAGCAACTTTGCCTGCCTCCCTATAATAGTGAAATGATGAACTTAGAGAAGGACTTGATTAATTCTCATGCACTATAAAGTATATCACTTGGCTTCCTATTATCCAAATGACATTTCCAAAAGTGTGTGTGATGCATATAAAACCCCCTTCAATTATCAATTTTGAAATCCCCATATTAATTATTATGTTTAGTCTCATGACTAGTGCTTGGACCCTCGCTTCATTATTTGTGTCATTTTGAATTTTTTTCAAGTAGCCATAAGAATCTTAGCACCAAAGTCCCTTAAAACACAACCTCCACTAAAAATTCCTAGATTGCCTCTAAAGGCCCCATCAAAGTTTAGATTTATAAATTTTGTAGGAGGTTAAATCCACTTGATTTGAGTTCTATCAACTTAGCCACTCTTACCACTCACTAACACTTGAACAAAAAAATTCCCATACAATATTAACTCGTATTCTCCAATTACATTATATATATATGTAAAATATCATCTATAATCATTTTATTATAAAAATTTAAAAATAAAAATAAAAATTGTTTTCCCTTAATAAATCATAATTTTATATCATATACATATATAATCCTAGATTGGCATGTTTTTGTCCTCATCCCAACTAAAATGCAAAGTTTAAAATTTTCTTATTATTAAAAAAATTATAAATGTTATATAGTAAATATAATATTGACATATATTAAGAGAATACAAGTCGTCTTCAAGTCGTCTTCAAATGGCCTTATAAAGTCCTAGACGACATATGAACATATGCACAGTTACATTTGACCAACACCAATCACTATAAAAAATTAGGTTTGTTGTTCATCTAAAATATAAAAATAATAAACTAAAAACCTTGTAAAATATAATACACACAAATTAAAAGTGTGCTCAAATTAAAAATGAGAATTGGTCAGAAATAAGATAAGCTTCATTTGATATGCCAATCAGTTTTACGTCCATATTTTGGATTCTTCTGCTTGAAGAACAGTTTCTTCATGAAAATGAAGATTAAATAGTTGTATTTTAGTTCATTTGCATCTCCTTGGATGGTTATTTAGATAAATGAAAACCATGATACTAATCTGCATTCTGAGCACTGACGAAGTCGTACCAGATTTGAAGGAACCACGAGGAAAACAATTCATTCAGTAGATGAAATCATTGACAACATTTGCAAGTAAGTTTTCAATTCAGGCAACTTTAAGATTGCAGTATTTAAACAGAATACCCTTCTCAGCAGAGCTTAAAAAACCCATATTCAGACAACTTGCAGCCTGTTCAATCTGTTTACTTTGTTGGGCAACAAAGAGTTTCTCAAAAGGGGTTGATATATTCTCATTCAGCAGTATATCTCTCAAGTACCCACAATTTTTTTTTTCCAGCTGTAGTATATTTACTTACGGATTACAGCTTTGAGTTTCAATCAAATTCATGTTGTGAGACAGTTTATGCAGAAGAACTGTTTTCGAAAGGTAAAATTCGTTCTCTGAATGAGGGTAACAGTTTATGGGGCTCTGAGAGTCCTCGGCCTTGTGGGTCGACAAGGATTCAAACAACAGCAAAAAGGAATACATCTGATAAATATAAGATTTTCCAAATTCAAGCAGAAACTAAAGAGAGCCAAAACTCCATGAGTTTGAGGAATTCTTCCACAGAGGGCTTCAACAGTAAGGATGGGGTTTGCTGTAATGATCATCGGCCATTTATCCCTCCTGCAAATCAATGCAATTTAAAGAAAAATAGAAAAATCATTGAGAGAAAGGGTGGTCTTTCAAGATATGATGAAATGAAAATGATAGCAAAATCTGAGGTTTTCGAAACTGTGAATGGGTATGCTGCAAATAGTAGAAGGGTTCATTGCTATAAGGCACAGGAAAACAGGAGAAAATCTTTTTTGCCTTACAGATCTGGTTTACTTGGCTGCACTTCCTTATTCCAAACAGTTGAGGATTGTCATGTTATTTCTGTGATGAAGCCCAAGAAGGCTCCGAGTTCTGATGTCAGGATGAGTGGATCTTGAGAATCATTAAAGACAGACAGCTATTGGTATATAGGAGCTGTAAAAATTAAATATGGCTAGTTGCTTTTATCAGGGAAATCTTGTGAGATTTTGTGAGGTAATTTAAATATGGATTAGAGTTTATTCAAATTACAGTTTAATTATCATATTATTCCACTTGGGTATCGACGACTGCTTTCATATCGTCCAACAAACCATGTTAATGTATTGCTCCAACCATATTGAAGTGCTGATAGTATGAATTCCATGGTGTGTTGTTTATTATCACCGAATGATGTACAAAAATTTATTATGCGTCTTTTGACATTAACACCGCCATACTTTCACTGAAAATTTCACTAGGTTTTGGCATATATTAATAAATTTTAGATATTTTTGGCGTTTCCCAGGAACAATATACTTTTTAACAAATTATTATCATTATTATTTTATGAATATAGTTTTTTTATTTTTATATATTAAAAAATAATAATACACCACTCATAAAATAAGGTGAATTATAGAAAGCACACTTTTTCAAGTCTAAGTAGGGTACTTTTATATGATGAAGTAGAATAATATACTATTTACCAAAAGAAAAGATGGGTGGTAGAAGACATACCCTCAAAGAAAAGCCCAATCAAGAAGAAAAAATACCAAAACAAAGTCTGATGGGTCAAGCCCAAATAACAAGAACCAATAAAGCCGCAAGGTGGCAAGAGCTACACCTTCAAGGAGGGATCAAAGCCATCTAGCTTGCCCTATACATCAACAAGGATAAAGCCATTAGTGATTGGTTCCAGACCAATAAGAGAATCCTCCTCTTCTTGATCTTCATTTGTAGGTTTTTGTGCATAGACATGAGAAATTGCTAGATCTAGAGACAAGGAAAGTTGCTAGAATCTAGCTAACTAGAAGCACCATGCCCATGTGAAAGAGGTTGTTGGTAGGCAAGAAGGTTTAGACCACACACATGAAATATGATCCCTAGCTTTTTTGGAAAGTGGCTAAGTGCCATGCTCTTTTTGGCATGTTGGTTACATCCACATCTACACCCACACAAAAGAAAGTGACCCTAGTGGGAGGCAAAAGGAGATGACTCTCTAGTAACTATATAAGGGGAATTAGCCTAATGATCTAAAAGCACATGTGTATGAGAAAATTCAAGCACAAATTCATTTGTGTGCACCTAAATCTACATACACACATTAGAGAAAAACATAGCTTTGGTGTAAAGTGAAAAATAAATATCAACAACACAGCCAATAAAAATAGTTGAATTTCTATTTTAAATGCTAAAAGGAATATCTACCATAAAAGCATGTAAAATCTCAGTAAGTTTAGAAGAGAGGTAGGCCTAATCTCCTAGAAAAATCATATCCCATGAAAATGGGTCAATCCTAAATGACTTGAAGAATTTGTGAATCTAGGTTAGAGTTTCCTAAGATCTAATGTAGAACTAAGAAAGGTGCTTGAGAGTACTTAGTTGTGAAACAAATATAGCAAGTATTGAGAAATCTTAGATAAGACAAGTGGAATCCAAGTGGAAAGCCTTGATAAATAATATACAAAGAAAAATGAACAATCTTGGGTTCAAGAATAGTTGACCATATAGTTTTGAATCTATAGTGAGAATTTCCCAAAGAGAATTAGAGGTGTCAAGGAAGATTTAGTTGGGCCACCGTGGGGATATGAGGTATAAGACACAAATAATCCTTGTGGTGTTTGTAAGTGTGAAATGTTGTATCAAAATACCATTTCTAATCCTTTTGTTGGGCTTGAAATTCCTAACCTTGATTTTATGAAGCTTGTGGAGAGGAATGACATCAATAAAGTTTTGGTATGTTTCATAATCCTAGTTGGATAATCGAATTTTCAACTTTTCCTCAAGACAAGATACAAAAATACTAGTGCCTTTGTTGAATATCTAATAATTTTTTAACTCCTTTGTTATAAAACTTTAAATTTTAAACCTAATGAGCTTTAGACAGAGGTCAATATTGACAACAAAGAACTAGTGATCACCATATAGACTATTTAATAATATAAATACCATTACAAAAATTATTACCAACCCATAAAATCTAGTGCTTGATTGATTCCCAAGTCTTCTAGATGCTTTTGATAATAAACATTCCTTGTATTTTGAGTGGGTTCATTAATAGTGAGGAGAGGATAAAGCCCAAGTTGGTTCCAAGTTGGACACCTAGATAATACTCTTATTGAAATACAATTACAAGTGGGAATTTTTTATAAATCCTCACCTTATAGTGCCCCACTAATCTATTTAACACAAAGCGTTATTCCTTGACCGTGGATAAAGTCTAAACCCCTATAAAATAATGGGGGAGACAACAATATTCCCAAGCTACATGATGAAAGTATTTATTACAATCAGAAGAGGCACAAAGAAAATTGCTAAGAAACTTTTCAAATTTCAAATATGAAACTTTAGAAGGAACCTGATAGGAGGAATAATAAACATGAGTAGAAATAAAATTTGTACAACACACCTAAAATTTACAAACTCCAGAAAGAGGTTTAGTAATCTAGTACGTCATATTTTTCTCATTTTGGAAATGATCACTTTCCATAAAGGTAGTAGGAGAGGTCTAAAATAAAATGGGGATGCTAAGAAATTTGAATACATGGGTAAGTGCAAAAAATTGGAGACCGAAAATGGATCTTAAGTGGCCACTTTTTTCTAAGATCAAGAAATATTGATCTTGAATGAGAAATTGAAGATAGTTACACTCAAAATATGAATATGCAACAAAAACAAGAGTCATAGTGCTCTGAATCTACTTTCTAAAATACTATTTTTATTGAAAATGGTAGAGATTAAGGGGTTCAAAAAGAGGGGACACACAAATTGGTCTTATTCTTTCAAAAAAACATAACACAGTGTCCGGTGTGACCCCCATAAAATGTTTAACATTTTTTTTAATATTTTAAAAATAGCTTTAGTGAGAAATTAGCTAACATCATGTAGTTTATCCTTGATTTTTCTTCTAATTTTTTAATTAATATACGATTTTATACTAATTTTCAAAGTGGAAACATCCTAAAAAATAAAAAAATTGAGCATGCCCCCCTATTTTTTTGGAAACTAATCATTTTTTTAAGATGTGTATAGTGGAGCCTAGTTTATGAAAATACAATTTATGTGAAATTTCGATGAATAGTAAAAAAATAAAGTCAAAAATACCCCACATTGATTTTTGAAAAAAATAGATACACTAACAAAAGAAGTGCAAAAAAGGATCAGGGACTTTCTCCTAGTGTGCCAAAAAATCATGTCATCCTATACACTTTATTTTACATCAGTCTCGATTTTTAACAACTATCGGGTTAATGAAGTGCAAAAAAGGATTAGGGGCTTTCTCTAGTCTAATGGGAAAGGGAGAAGGAAGATTCATTATGTGAAGTGGGAGTGGTGTTTCTTGGAGAAGGCTAATGGGGGCCTTGGTCTCAAAGACTTTAAAAGAAATGGGGTAGCTCTTGTTGTCAAGTGGGTCATCAAGGCCCTTGATGGGAATGAACCTTGGAAATTTTTAGTCAAAAATAACATTTCTCAAGTGGTTCCAAAGTTGGCTAAATCTTGGAAATCACTCCCTTTTAGTGATTTTCACATCACCAACTACACAATTTTTCTTGTTGGTTCAATGATTTTTAGAAGTATCTAGAGGGCCTATGAGTTTGTGAGAGTGAACTACTCCTGCCCTCTTTTAATAATTTGTTCCAATAGAAATTTAATCCACCCTAATTGATCCATTTGGTAGAATATCAAGCACAATGGGAAGCCTCTTGCATTTTTGCAATGTTGTTTAGCTAAGAAGTGGAACCAAGTGGGTATTCTAGAACCTTCAACAACATCATTAGAGATGGAAGCCCGGTTACTTGGAGCCAATTAAAAGGGAACTATGGGCTTCCCCAATCCAATTTTAGAAATTTCTTGTTATCAATGAAGCTTGCAAAAGGTGACTTGGAAAGCTTATCCTGGGAATTTGAATGATAATCCCATTGAAATCCTTTGGAAAGAATCTCTTCCTCTTAATGAAGTGAAAGCCAAGATCATCTATACAAAATTAATTAATTCTATCACACCTATTGAGTACTTAAATAAAGTTTGGAATTGTCATTTAGATGCTATGGTGTGGTAGAAAGTGTTGTGCTCTCTATGGAATAATATGATTGATGCTAAAAATACTTGCTTTAGATGGTTGATTTTATTGCAGAAAGTTCCTATTAAACTAAATAATGTTTGCATTGATGTGTGTAACTTATGCCAGGTTTCTGAAACCTTTCACCACATCTTATTTGAATTTTTTTTTGTTGATGAAGTGTGGAATCTGTTTTGCAATGATCAACATTTTGGAATGTGAATGGTAGAGTCAACTAGAAGGAAATTATGACTTGTATTAATGCAAAAATGAATAAATATTTGCAATTATTTTGGTTCTCTTTAACTTCTGAAATTATGTGGCATATTTGGAAGGAAAGAAATGAGAAAAAATACAGTGGGGTTCATAGGGAATCTACTGAGTCATGCAAAAGACTCACCCTCTTTAATGTTTCTTTGCAAGTTGTAGCCATAATGGAGATTGTAGATATTAAACTCCTAAAGCTCTTAAGGGATGGTGTGATCTTGGTCCATCAGAAAGAGGTCAAGTATGGACATTTGTTGCAATAGGGAAAACCTAATCTAGAGATCTTCTTGAGAGCATTGGAGGCATTCAAAAATGAAATCAATGAATGTTTGATTACAATGAAAGATGATGGGAAACAAAGAGCCCCAAGGTTGTTCACCAATGATAACTTTGTGATAGAAGAGGTTTTCTCCAGTGATGAGAGAGATTCTATCAACACTCTAGTCAATTGGGGCACGGTGGAAGAATGAAGGGATATAATTCCAAGAAGACCTTGCGCTCACTTTATGCAGTGACAATATATTTTGTATCTAGCTCTCTATATTTTTTGATATAGCTGTGATATGTAGCTAAGAATACTAGATCTAAAACTATGATATCTAGTTGTCAATATTGTTCTATGGGAGTGATATATAGTTGATGGCTATGTTGTACTCAGACTATTCATACTATCATTAATATAAAAAAAAAAAGATGAAAACCTCAACACAATCAAAACGTAAAAATAATTACATGGTTAGATAGCTAAGAGAGCTTAACATTATCATGATGTTTTTGTTTGATATTGAGACACATGCAAACCTAATAGGGAGCACACTCAAGATTATGTCAATTTTTAATAATTTTAAAAAACGCGTCTTTGAATGTTGAAAAGTCACTCCAAGCCTTTGGGTTTGGAAGGCCAAGGAAAATCCAAGCGAAAGGATTAGAAATTCCCCAAAAAAAACCATGAGTGCATTAAAATGTGCTCACATTATTTGATTTTTTTTGCAAAACACAAGCATGTTATAACATGTTTATATTATGTTTTTCTTTGAAAAAATTCTCTCTTTTTATTTCTCCTTCTCTTTTGGTGAAATTATATGCATGGACATTTAATTTCTTATAGTTTAAGTTTGTTGCAGTTTGGTTGTCATTGGTGTCAAAAGAGAGTTGTTGATGTTAAAAGAGAGTTGTAGTTTGGTTGTTTGGTTGCTCGAGTCTCTGAGAAATGATCCACATTTCTCTATTGGTGATTCTTTTCTTCTATGGTTTGGATGATAGCTTTATACCATGTCAAGGCATGTGTAATCCAAGTTTTAGATCTTTTGGTTACCTGAAGAAGTGTGTTTTTGATTGACAGTTTGAAGACTATGTCTTTTTTTGTGAAGATGCTTTCAAAGGTGTAAAGGTTGGCTCTGAATTCCTCTGCATTTGTAGATATGGTTAGGCAGTTCAAAAGTTAAGATCATAGTGTTGTGAAGGTGGTATATCCAAAAAATTTAGATCATTATTCCTTCCGCAAAGAAAGTTGAAGCTGACAGAGTTTAGGAATATGTTGTTTGGTGACTAGTTTTAATGTGTGTTTACTTGTGCCAACTTGTTGATACATGAAGTTGTGAAATGGCTATATGAGAGTGTTCCTGAGTATCATGTGATGTTTACTTTTTCTCTACAAGGTTTTGTTTTTTTCTCTAGAATAAGTTGTTGGATGTTGTGGTTGTATTGTTGATATGTGGTTGTCATTGATGTCAATACTATTAGCATTAATGTCTTTAAAACTGTATATGTCGAGGATATTGAGAAAATTGTAATAAAATATGTTGCAGGTTCTCTCTGAAATAGTGAAGATCAATGTGTTGGAAATTTTAGTATGTTTATGGTGAGAAGTTGTGTATTAAATCATTTTTTCTCAATCCTATCTAGGTTCTACTTTGTAATTTTCAGAGGTGCGCATGAATATTTGAACAAGTTATAAGGTTATGTGTTCTGACAATTATTCTATTACTGGAAATGGTGTTCACAGAAGAAGATAATGTGTTTATGGTAATATGAAGCAGTGCGTATGTTACTAAAGTGTTTGTGGATGTTTCTATATCATGTTCTATCTATGTTTCATGTCCACATTGACCATTGTTCTCACAATCCGATATTTTCTCTTGCGTGTTCATGTTTTTCATGTTCATGGCCGACAAGGTGATTGAAGCATGTTGTGGATCTTCGAGGAAGAATATTTGAATGTTTTTTGTGTTCAAGGACATTGTTATGGGTCTCTACTATGTTGTTTCTAACCTTGGTTGATGCACATTGATAATATTTATTATTTTGGGCCGACAAATTGCATTCATTCTATTATTTTGTTGAAGCTGACATGAAGCAATAAAATTTCTTGTTGTGGATATTATAAGTGATTGTTTCTTCATTTGAGAGTCATGTATGTACATGTGTGTGAGTGTGAAATGAAAAGAGTGTGAGTGCTATGTGCAAATAAGGTTCAGATCATTTGAAGGTAGAGAAGAGAGTAAAGAATTGTTCATGTTCTTAACTGGAACTGGTAGATGCTACTTTCTCAGTTCAAATTCTTCAAATGGATTTAATCTGAAATTTTTATGTAAGACAGTGAGTCTTCCTTTTAGCAGTGAACTCTAGGTAGTGTGGTTGAATGCAAGTGCATTCCTCATTTTAATTTTCTTATCCTTTTAATAGGGTATAACTTGTGGATTAACCTCCACGATGGTTTTTCCCCTAACAGGGTTTCCACGCAAAAATCTTGGTGTTATGTGTGTTTCTGATGTGTTGTTGAATCATTATTTCACTATTAATAACTAGATATGATATTAAAGTTTAATAAGTTTAATAAGTTTGAAATTTTGTGACAATTGATTCACCCCCCCTCTCAGTTGTCTTCCCTTGTGTTGCCAACAATTGGTATCAGAGCAAAGTTCCTTGGAATAAGTTTAACAACTTGAGGTTATCCAGGATGGCAACATACAAGAAGGATAGTCTGAGATTTGATGGAATAAATTATTCTTTGTAGAAGGCTAGAATGGTGTCATTTGAAGTGCATTGGTGAATCCTATTGGAACATTACAAGAAATAGGTATGTTATTCCTCAGAGTCACCCTACTACTACTATCGAGATTAGGGATGTTGAATATAATATCAAAGCTATGGAAGCATTTTTGAGTTCTTTGACTGATTTTGAGATGAAAAATTTTATGGAGCTGAGAACTACTTATGAGATCTGGAAAAAGTTGGAAAATTTATATGAAGGAGATGTAAATGTAAAGATTTCTAAGCTACAAAGTTTGAAAGGGAAATATGAATTGTTGAAAATGGGTGATGATGAAAATATTGCTACTTACATGCAAAGAGTGAATGAACTTGTGTGTGGCATCAGATGTGCTAGTGGATAGTTAGATGAATCAGAGATTGCTTCTAAGTGCTTAGATTCGTACCTGCTACATACAAAGTTAAAGCCACAACTATTGAAGAGCTCTGAATTGTTAAATGTAACCAAAGATATGTTGGTTGGTAAACTTACTGATTTTGAGTTGAGTGAATTCAAAGATGCCCCTCCTAAGATATAATCTACATTTAAAGCTACTACTTCTGGGAGAGACAAGAAGAGATATAATCTAGGTGAAAGTTCCTCTAGAAAGGCATTCAGGTATGAGGAATAAACGAGATGGATTGAAGAAGAAGAAAGAGAACTGAATGAGCTTGAATCACTTATTGTAAAAAGGGAAGCCAAAGGAGAAGGTAAGTATCAAGGAAATTTTCCTATAAAAATTTTCTCTTGTAATAAGATAGGTCATTTTACATCAAGGTGTCTAAAAAGAGTTCCTAAGCCAAGACCTTACAAGCCTAAATTTCAAAAGAAGTGTTATTATGCTACTGATGAAGGTGTGACAAATGATGAATCTAACAAAGGGAACGCAAGTGAAGATGAGTTTATGTTTATTGCTATCAAGTAAATTAATATTGTGTCTACTGAATCTTCTAGTTGTACAAAAGTGGAGAAAGCCCTAGTTGCTCGAGTTGAAGAAAAAGATGAATGGGTATTCAAATCACATGATAGCTGATAAAAGAAAGTTTGTAAGCCTGGAGAAGTATGATGGTGGTGTTTTAAGATTCACTGATAAAAATGGTGGTATAATCTATGGCAGAGGATGTATTTCTTTTGATGGTAAGCATAATACTGATGATGTTCTATATGTTGAAGGTCTAAAGCATAATCTTTTGAGTGCTGGACAAATGGTTGATAAGGGATATAATCTTCAATTGAAATATGGAAAGTTTAGAATACTAGGAATTTTGTAAATATGATTGATTCTGGTACAAAAACAAAAGGTAAAATCTTTCATTTGAATGTTGCTGGTAAAAGTTTCTGATTGCTCAAGTTGATGAAAGTTGGTTGTGGCATAGAAGAATGTGTCATGTAAACTTTGACAATATTATCAAGATAAGTTCCTCATAGAATGTGAGAGATCTTCCTAATTTGGTGAAGCTTACTAATTTCATATGCAAGGAATATTAGTTGGGAAAGTGTAGACATTGAAAATATACAATTCGATCTGGCACACTTGGTCCTAATTACTAATGGCATTTCTTCTTGAATCACACTCTCAGCTTATCATCATCTTCTGTCTCTTAATTAGATAAATCATTATTTATTTAATTAGGTATTTCTCCTTTGTTGATTAAATTAATCAATTTAATTTAATTAACCCTAAAATCCCCTTTTAATTAAATAATTCATTTTATTTGATTATTTCCCTATCCCTAAAGTCTTCTCATTAAATTAAATAAATTAAACCTTATTTGACTTAATCTAACATTATCCCTTTATTTAAATAAATAAATAAAAATTATTTAATTAATCACTTTCCTCTCAATTCTTATTTAAATTGGCTCATAAATTTGAATCAAAATTCTCAAATCATCTAATCCCTCATTAAATTGATCAAATCTTGATTAATTTAATCTCAATCACTAAAATCCTCTAGAGAATGAAATTTGCACAATAAATCAATTACTTTGATTTATTAAATTACCTATTTTCTTTCAACATGGAATAAAAGGAGGAATATTCCTTCAAATTTGAATTCAAAATCCAAGTGGATTTGTATATCCAACAAGGAATTCACTTCTCTTATATGTCCTTGTGCATTGAGTCAAGTGGCATTTATTTTGTGTTATTAGAATATGTGTACTAATTAGAAAGTAAACTAACACACCAATAAAACATTAGATTGAAAGAAACTAATTTAGAAAAGACAAATGCAGACTCTAAATAACAACTTAGGAGAAAAATATTGATGCAAAATGCATGTCCATTGCTAATGATTTAAACTATGCTTATGAACTAAAATAATATGATATTGCTAAAATGTTGATATGCTGATTCGAATGCAACTATAGTAACTACGCATAAAATCTAGGATGAAATCTACTCTCCAAATGACTTTATTTATAGATTTTCAAGAGGTAAGAATCTAGTTGGCGAAGATAAACGGTTGAGTTTCAAACCTGTCAAGATGAATGGTGTGAGATTCTGGAAGTTGAGAGAAAGATGGAAGGTTGAGAGAAAGATGGAGAATGTTTTCAACCCACGAAACTATCTTCATTCAAAAATGGAGACAAACATGGCATTTGTCTTTTCATTAATTGAAAAGTTAGTTGAAAGTTGAGAATAAATTCTAATTAAATAAATAAATTATATGTGACATGTATTTTGGAAACTTCAATAATTAAATAATTAATATTTACTTATGTGAGAGGTGAAAAAGCTATGTAATTAAATATTTACAATATTTAATTATGTGAGGTGTTGGATGAATTAGAAGAATATTCCATAATTTGAATTTAAATGTTCAAACTTTTAGAAATAAAAAGATAATTATAAAATAAATTATAAAATTTATTTAATTTAAATAAGTGGAGAATAGCAATAATTAAATAAACTTATTTATTTAATTAAACTAGAAGAAAAAAAATTTAAAAAAATAATTAAATTTATTTATATGTAGATGAATTTTAGAATATTAATTAAATAATTCATATTTAATTAATTAATGGGTTTGATTAACTGACCATTTTTAGATGTATACATTTTTCCCCTCTTTGAACTGATGTGTTTTATGCATTACTTCAAAGAATTTTGCCTTTGAATTTGAAAATTTACTGATGCTATATGGCCCCTCGAGAGATAAATCGTGTGATTTGAATGATGATGATAATGTTTTGAAAGAACTTAGATGATTTTTGGAACGAAATTGGTGATTTAGCTCTTGAAATAGTGCTCTATATAGTACAAATGAAAATAACTACCCTTTTTACCCCCTTAAAAGGTGGAAAAGGTGAAAAGTCATTGTCATTAATTTGTGGTAAATTTTAGAGCTCTGAGAGATAAAAATGAGATGTCGTTCCACTACGAGAGCCACCAATTCGAGCGAGCCCATCCTCATCAGAGACCAGCTACGTATGGACCTCCGATAAGAGGATCTGATCCTTTTCCATGAATTTGAAACCATATTTTTTTGAATTTTTTGAATTTTTAATATTTTCGCAGTTTTGCTTTAGCGTATAGGTGTTTACTTTAGCACATACGTGTGATAAAATTGCTCATACAATGTAGTGCATAGATGAAGAACATTAGCACATAGATGCGTAGATTAGCGCATATCTTGAAATAGCGCATAGAATCGATAGAATCATGCATTGATGAAATCTGCCCATGTAGGATGTTAGATTAGCGCATAGGAGAGATCAACGCTTTGATGAGATAAAGCGACGCATACACGTGATAGAATAGCGCATAGGTGTTTTAGCGCATTCAAGGTCTCTTTTAGCGCATAGATTGAATAGAATCGCACATTGATGAAGTAATGCATTGCACCTCTATTTTAGCGCATTCATGGATGAAGTAGTGCATTGGCCATTTTAGCGCATTGACTAACTATTTTAGCGCATCCATGATTTTTGCTGATTGTTGAATTTTGAGATGAAATTTGATGATTGTTGCTAGATTAGACAACTGATTTGATGCTTTTGAATTTCACCAAGGATAGATTAGCTTGATTTGATAAATTTGTCCTTGTGGTAAAGAACAAATAGTAATAATTCTGATAAATTTTCTTTCCTGATTGAAAGATAAATAGTAGAGAAGTTTTGATAAATTTTCTTTCCCGATTGAAAGATAAATAGTATTGATTGGATGTTGAGTCGATTGACTGCTATAAATTTGTTTCTGTGCGATATGAAAAACAAATAGATTAGGATTTATTTGCCTTCCTGCTTGAAGAACAAATAATATTTGATTTGATTGAGTTGATTGTTTGTTTGATACAATTGATGAATTTTCTTGATGTACTAATTTGATTAGATGATGTTAAGTATTCCCTGTTTATTGATTGGTGTGATTTATTTTAATGTCATAAAGGAGTATTTTAAACTCCTCTAGATCAGAGAGAGATTTCTCCGCACGTGGGATATGGTTCCTCGACTATCCCAGGCTGATTTAGAGGTGATATACCAATGTGGGTTGAGTCCATTGTTGAAGATCCCATAGTATAGGATCAACAGAGCATTGTTGGTTGTCTTAGCTGAGAGGTTGCATAGTGAGCACAACACCTTTCACCTATCGATGGGAGAGATCACCATGACACTAAAGGATGTATACAAGATTTTGGGTATCCCTGTAGTTGATGAGCTTGTGATCTATGATCACAAGGAGATTGGAGGGACTGATGTATTGAGACGAGTCTTTCAAGATCCTCATGTAGGTGGGTATGAGATTCCCTAGAAAGATATGGTGGAGAGTTATGCCCCACTGCCTTCAGTGTCAGTAGGGTTCATTAGTGGTTTCCTTTGTCTTGATCATAGGTCAAAGGGACTATCAGTTGGCTAGGGTCAGATCTTGGAAGACATGCTTCTCCATCGGAATAGATATGCATGGGGGTCATGCATGCTTGCCCATCTATACCACGATCTGCATCAGGTGGTGTACATGGATGGGAAGAGTCTCTCATGTGGAGGTACTCTTTTACAGATATGGCATGGGAGCACTTTTCTATTACTCATCCCATTGTTTGGAGAGATCACCCACTTGGCCATCCATACATTTATGCCTACACAAGTCCCCTTGTCCAACCGATGCTGGGAAAGTTAGAGTATTGGTGGCACGTGTTAGATGACTTGGATAGATTCATCTAGAGACCGTATCTGGATTTTGATCCCTAGGAGGTGGATGATATAGAACTACCCTACTGCACTAGACCGAGATATTTGATTTGGTGTACTCCATTTATTATAGAGCAGTTTATGGTTATGCGGGTATTGAGATAGTATGGCTTAGTATAGATGATGTCATAGGGTGTGGCACACTATGCTAGGCATCAAGAGGATGTTCCAGACTGGGGTCCATTTGTGACGATAGAGGTTGCTAGAGTAGAGTATGCAGATATGTAGCCAGATTATTGGGCGATACATCTAGAGGTGACAAATGCAGGGATGAAAAATGAGTATGCAACTTACTTTTACATACATCCCTTTTCGATATTTACCAGCCCAGAGGAGCCTACCCCATTATTGGGTGGACCAGTTATACAGTGAGCACGAGGAAAGCCACGGGCACAGGTAGAGGCTGGGGCACAAGCATAGGAATAGGTAGAGGATATAGGTGGGGTGACGATGGAGGTAGATGAGGAGGATGAGGAGGAGGATTCATATAGATCAGAGTACAGTGGTGATGATGGGGATGATGGAGGTGGTGGGGGTGGATAGAGATTATTTTTTTAAGTACCCTTTAGGATGAGGCCTCAAACAGTGAGAGTGGTAGATCATCCGAGTACTTCGGCCCCACAGATTACTATCAGGGCTCCTTCACAGGGATAGATGGAAACCTTGCAGGCAGAGGTTCAGACTCTTTGGAGTCAGTTAGCATAGGAACAGGTGACTATCAGCCATCTATAGGCACAGGTTGCATAGCCACCACCTCCTGACCCACAAGTAGCTCAGCTTACTATAGAGCGAGATAGCTTCCAAGAGCAATGGATATAGGCCGAGGGGGTAGCTGAGAGACTCCTGAGATCATTTGAGAGCACCTCTATTGGAGAGGTTGTGGCTAAGGGACTAGAGACTGCTCGAGAGGCCGCTTATTATAGGATGAGATATTTTGAGGTAGTGCCACCCAAGAGGAGGATTGCCTATACATAGTCAAGTACTTGGTCACAGACTCATTCACGCAGCCATACCAGGAGTGCCACCAGGATTGTGGGACAACCAGTCAAATGAGAGATCAGGGCTTCTAGGAGAAGAGATCCAGTGAGACCTACCACCTCAGGAGACAATAGTAGCCATGTTCCACAACCAAATGCCCCTCATTGATGATTGATACATCTATTCATTGTATTTAATATATCTTGTTAAAACATTTTTATATCCTTGTACACCTAGACATTTGTTTTGATGAGTTTTATGATATGTAGTGGTGATTTGATATGCATGTGTTATGGATTCATGTATGCATTTTATTTCTATATGCTATGTTGTTTATGATTTTTATGATGATGATGCACTGTGATATGAATTGAAAATGATGATTCTTTTATTTTATTATAATGCAATAATGATGTAATGATGATATTATGTAGGATGTGTTATGATGAAATGATTTCTACCATGATGATATATGATGCAATCTAGATTATTTTCCTTTATGATGTATGTAATGAATGCAAGATGTAAGATGTAATGATAAATGATTTTAATGAGATGATTATGTCCTAAAAATGATATGCACATGATATGAAGATGATATGATGTAAACTAAATGATTGATATGAATGAGACCTAATAATGATGAAAATGAAAAGTGATATAAATGGATATGAAATGATAATGATGACCTAAATGAAAAGTTATGATCAAACAAGATGTAATGTGATGAGATGAAAATGAAGCAAAACGATGAGATATGAGATGAATATTTAATAAAATGTACTGATGAATTCTACACACATGAAAATGGTATATATATGAAGTAAAATAAATAATGATCATGATAAAATAAATAAGACTTGATAATGATGATGATATGGATTGGTGTGATAATGGAAAGATGAAATGTAATGATAACGATAATGATACATAATGTAATAATAGATAATGATATGATGCAAAATGATAACATGAAATGAATGAAATGGATGTATCATTATCAATGTAATGTGAAACGAATAATAATGCAAATGCTATTAAATGATATAATATGAAATGAATGATCAATGTACTTTACGAATGATTATATATAAATAAGACTTGATAATGATGATGATATGGATTGGTGTGATAATGGAAAGATGAAATGTAATGATAACGATAATGATACATAATGTAATAATACATAATGATATGATGCAAAATGATAACCTAAAATGATAATATAAAATTAATGAAATGGATGTATCTTTATCAATGTAATGTGAAACGAATAATAATGCAAATGTTATGAAATGATATAATATGAAATTAATGATCTATGTAATTTACGAATGATTATATATATAAGAATGATGTAATATTTAAAGATGGTTTATGATGATGAAATAAATGAGATCAAATAATGATAACAATGAAAATGATGTGAAATACAAATGCAATGATAATGATATCCTGAATGAATAGTCATGATGAAATGATATGTAATGAATGATAATGCAATGATATGCAATAAATGTCCAAGTGTACTCAATTTTTGTCTGAAAAGATATACGAGAATTTTTCAAATCTTCAAAAATCTACTTAGACAGCCTCCAAAATGAAAATCTAAATGAATCATGCAGTCCTAGAATGTAGTAAAGAACCATTCTCCTATTTGTCATTCCATGAACCAATGTTGTGCATTATTTTTCATCATTGAGCCTTTTGATATGTTGAAAGTTAGTACAAGCATCAAAGGGGATATTAGCACCGATGATGACCTGAGTACTGCTTTCATTATGTTTGATATAGCAAGTTAATATAAGCATTGAGGTATAATTGAACCAAGATGACCTAAGTATTGTTTGCATAAATAGACAAAAGTTAATCATTTTCCTATGCAAATCCCAAAATTTCATCAATTATACGTTGTAGAGCATGTCCCATGACAAATTTGCACAGTACTAATGATTAGCTTATAGACAACAAGAAAATAAAAATCATACTCCTTCCTTGTGATTCTAGCTCAGTAGATCATTGAAACACTCCAAAGATACGATGTCATCCAATATCAAAACAACAATTCAACTTATGCTTTAAGTTTGTCATTCATTTTAGTTAGATTAAGATCATTCAATTTGTTTCAGTTTTCTGTCAAACAGTCATTTAGACTCAATTTTGAATGGACAAGTTTGTTGTTTCTGATATTCTGATGATTTAACACATGTTGTTTGTCTGCCAAAAATCTCCAAGAAGCGAATTTCCCCCTAATGACCCTGCAATCTAACTTCTGCTAGACACAACTTACTGCTAAGGATATCCCTAATCATCTAGCCATGATGAGATCCTTGTCGTTTCAAGGAGATGTTGTGACACATGATGCAGATGTGATGGTTAGGCATGTATGTGATGCTAATGAAAGATGGATCTGTAGAAATTATCCCAATAGATGAGAGAGCCAAAAAAAATCACAAACAATGCCTATTTGCTCGATTTTCACCATTTGTTTTTTTCTAATTTTATGATTTTTTTGTTGTTACCAAGATGCCTGTTTTCCAAGTTTTCATCAAGGCAACGATTTTTTCATCTTTTTTTTTGCAGGACTTTTTACAATGTTTTTGATATTTTTTCAAGCATAAAACCTCTTCAGATGAATGTTGTTGGTCGGATCTTCAAAAAAGTCCCCTTCTGATGTTGACAACTGATATGCCCCCGATCTATATGTGCCAACAATAATGAATGGGCCCAACCAATTAGGTTCGAACTTGCTTTTATTTTCCCGATCTTGCTAATTACGAGGGTTTTCTTTGAGAACCAAGTCACCCACTTGAAAAGCTCATGGTTTGACTCTGTGATAGTTGCGGGACATAAATTTTTTATATCCCTTTAAATGATTAACTGTAGTTTGACGTCATTCATTAAGCATCTCCAGCTTTTGTAACCTTGATACTATGTAGTCTTCATTACTGATTAGCCCTTTTAGTGATACCCGAAGTGAGGGAATCTCAACTTCTAATGGTAGAATAGCTTATGCTTCATAGACCAAAGCATAGGGAGTAGAACCTATTGGTGTACGAATACTTGTTTTGTATGCCCATAATTTTGGATTTAATTGGACATGCCAATCACGACCTACCTCATTCCTTATTTTCTTAAAAATCTTCATAATCATT
The DNA here is from genome assembly GCA_007115665.2 of Sequoiadendron giganteum. Taxonomy (NCBI): domain Eukaryota; kingdom Viridiplantae; phylum Streptophyta; class Pinopsida; order Cupressales; family Cupressaceae; genus Sequoiadendron; species Sequoiadendron giganteum. Next base: position 283,832,621 of record CM021102.1, on the reverse strand, counting down.
TTGTTTGAAGCTTCAGTTTGACCATTCCCTTGTGGATAGTAAGGTGTAGAGAACTTGTGTTGGATGTGAAATATTTCACAAAGTTCATCAACATCTTGATTTTTAAAGGGTCTTCCATTGTCTGTGATAATGGAGTTGGGAATGCCATATCGACAGATGATATAGTTCAAAATGAATGAAGATATTTGTTTACCAGTAACAGTTGTTAGAGGAACATCTTTAATCCACTTAGTAAAATACTTTGTGGCTGTGATAATGAATTTGTGTTTGTTTGAAGATGATGGATGTATCTTGCCAACCAGATTCAATCCCCACTGAGTGAAAGGCCATGTTGTGGTGAAGGGTTGTAATTCCTGAGTAGGAGCATGAATGAGATTCCCATGAATTTGATATTTTGCACATTTCTTTATAAAAATGAATGATTCCTTCTCCATGGTCAGCCAGTAGTAACCCAATCTAACAAGTTTCTTTGCTAAGGTTAGTCCACTTGAATGTGTCCCACAAATACCACCATGTACCTCTTGTAAGGCCTTTTTCGATTCATTGTGTTCGATACATCTAAGGAGAGTACCATCCAGACCATGCTTGTATAAGACGTCATCAATTAAGGTGTAACGAGAGAATTGAAGGATGAAATTTGTTTTCTAATTTCTAGATAAGTCTAAAGGTAAAATAGTGTCGTTTAGGTGAGAATAGATTTTTTTGTACAAGGGAGAATCAGAACTGGTTAAATGGCAAATGATTTGAGTTTCTGGATTGTCATAGGTAGGAGAAAATAATGGTTCCACCAAGAAATTGTACCGTGCTTGATTCTCTGACAACTAGAGTAGAGATGCGATTGTAGCTATAGTATCTACAACTTTATTATCAATATGTGGAATTTGTATGAACTTTATATCAACAAATTATTTCTTGAAATCATCCACCATCCTTTTTTAAGGTATCAATTTGTCATCCTTAGTGTGATATTCATCATTGATCTGATTTATAACAAGTTGTGAATCACCAAAGACTTGAAGTTCTGTGATTTTCTAGGCTATTGCAATTCTCATTCCAATTAATATTGCCTCATACTTAGCTATGTTATTTGTGCAAGGGAACATTAGCCAATAATATTTTGGAATTTTATGTCCTTGAGGAGTAATGAAAATAATCCCTACCCCCAAACCATGTTGAGTGTAGGAACCATCAAGGTAGAGTGCCCATGACTATTTAATAGTTGGTGGGAATACATCTACATCAAGAAAATCAATGTGTATGGGGTGTTCTACTGGCACTGGTGCTTTTGCTAATTGATCTATGATTACATGTCCTTTTATAGCTTTGTGGTCCACATAATGGATGTCAAACTCACTCAGGATCATGACCCATTTAGCTAGCCTGCTAGTTAAGGCTTCCTTACTTAGAAGATATTTGAGTGGATCAATCTTAGTCACAATCTTTATTGTATGATCTAGCATATAGTGTCATAAATTTTGAGAAGTGAACACTACTGCTAAGCAAGATTTTTCAAAGAAGGTGTAATTTAGCTCATGACTTGTCAAAGTTTGACTAATGTAATATATTTCTCATTCCTTTCCTGAGTTGTCTTCCTGTGCCAATAATGCTCCTAAGGACACTTTTGTGGCAGAAATATACAATATGAGTGGTGCACCTTGCACTAGTGGAATCAACACTGGTGGATTCATTAGATATTGCTTTATCTGATCAAACGTTACTTCACATTTGTCTTCCCATTTAAATGGAACATTCTTGTGTAAGCGATGAGTAAATGGTAGACTTTTATCCACCAGTTGCGCAATGAATCTTCTGATGCATTGTAAGCATCCCTACAAAGGGCATAGTTGACTAATGTTCCTTGGTGGTGGCATATCAAGAATTTCTTGTACCTTAGTTGGATCCACCTCAATTCCCTTTTCGAACACAATATATCCCAATAGCTTTCTAGATTTCACTCCAAAGACACATTTCTTTGGATTAAGTCTGACTTTGAATTGCTCCATTCTTTTTTAAAAATTAGATAAAATAGCAATGTGTCCTTCCCTTGTGTTAGATTTGGCGAGGAGATCATCTACATAATCCTCCATGAATGTGTGCATCATATCATGAAAAATCATAGTCATTGCATGTTGATAAGTAGCTCCTACATTCTTCAATCCAAATGGCATTACGTTCCAGCAATAGGTACCCCAAGGACATGTGAACATTGTTTTATCCTAATTTTCAGGTGCAATCTTTATCTAGTTGTATCCAGAAAATCCATCCATTAATGAGTACATTGCATGGCTAGCAATCAAATCAATGATCATATCTATGTTTGGTAGAGGAAAATCGTCCTTTGGACATGCCTTGTTCAAATCTCTAAAATCTGTACAAATTCTGAGTCTTCTTCATCTTTATAGAGCCAATCAAGGATATCTCTATCTTCCATTTCATTTTCTTTGATAAATACTCCATTAAACTTGGTGATGGGAATTGAAGCTAAGGCTAAAGTTGCTATAGCCTTTTGTATGGACATTGATGGTTGACCATGGGATCTTGGAGATATGGGTAGATTAGAGAGACACAAGGAATATTCTCCCACCCCATTATCTTTCAATTTTAGCTTGGCACCAAAATTACTTATCATTTCTCATGCTTGCTCATTGTATTTGGAGGTAGAAATGGCCAATGCCTCTCTAATATGTGGGACGAGTGTGTCCTGAGTTGCTCTTAGATTAGAATAATTTTGGCTACTAATGTGATCAACAGGTATTGTTACTTCTTGTCCATCAAATGGAAACTTTAAGAATTGATGATAAGTAGATGGAACATCTTGCATGTCATGGATCCATGGATGACCCAAGAGTATGTTATAGGATAGATCCAGATCTAGAACCTAACAAAATGTATTCTTCACAACAGGTCCCACTCTGATTGGTAGCATGATGAGGCCTTTAGAAGATCTCTCCTCATCATCATATGCCTTGATTGTAATCTTCCTTCTTGGATCTATAGATTCTTCTAAATATCCCAAAGTGAGGACCAATTTTAAAGTATAGATGTTTAATCTGGCTCCCCCATCTATTAGGACACCTCTAATTCAGGCTTTGTGAACCATAACCTCTAGGTAGAGTGATGAATTATGTGGATGGGTCATGGATGAGTCATCCTTATCAGTAAAGGATAAACATGTGGATGATTAAAAGTGTCCCTCCATGGCTTGAAATTTATTGATATCTAGATCAGGAGACATAGTTGTGTCAACAAGTGCTTTTTCCAGAATGTCCTTATGTGCGAGCAATAATTTTAAGAGCTCCAAGATATAAATTTGGGCCGATGTTTTTCGTAGTTGATTGACCAAATTGTATTGACTTGGAGGGGGAATTTATGCTTTAGATGAGCTTCCTTTTACAATGATTTTGGCTTCTCCCCTTGTCGTAGTGTTGACCTCTCGATATTCTTGCTTACCCTTGATTCTGATAGCATTGATTTGCTGATCGTCAATATAAATATGATTGATAGTGGTGTCGTAGACATGTTTAACATTATTGCCTTTGTCACCCAAGGATTCCCCCTTTTGATAATTGGGGAGAGGATCTTTGATTGCCTATTGGTCATCATTAGCATTATGTCCCTCAACCATGATGGTATGATTATCAATCAAATCCTGAACAATATTCTTTAACCCTTGGAAATTATTTGTCTTATGACCTTTACACCTATGATATTCAAAAAAGTGTGAGTCATTCCATGATGGAGGTTTAACTTGAGGCTCATAATCTCTTTGTGGTGGCAATGTAATAGTGTTTTGATTCAATAGTTCTTTGAGAATGGACTCCAAAGACTAGCCCAAGGGAGTAAAACTTCGTCGATTTAAAAATATGAAGATCTAGGCGCAGTTGAATTTTGATTATTGCCAAAATTATTTCCACAATTATTGGTCACATTTCCTTGATTGGAAATATTGCCTTGGGCACTAGAATTTCCAGAATTATTGCTATGTTGGACACCTGATACATTAAGAACACTAGGCTTCACATTCACGTTGTTAGCATCTACTACCCCATCATTCACAACATTTTTATTCCGATTCCAAAATTGTGACTTGTCATTGTTGTTACTATTTTTTTTGTTGTACGAATTTGAACTTTCTTTATCGAGCTTCAGAACTCCATGCTTGACCAAGGCACCTTCAATAGTAATCGCGTTTTCAACCAATTTTTCAAATGATTGGGGACAATGAAGGTTTAGCCTGTAACTCATCTCTTGATTCAAATTGTTGATAAATATCTCCATCTTCCATGTTTAAGGAATAGGACAGGAGTATCTAGCAAACACCCTTCTCCACCTTTAGAAAAATGTGGTGAAGGATTCTCCTACCTTTTGTTTCACTTTACACAGATCAAGCATGGTTATCTGGTGTTGGATGTTGTAGGAGTATTGTGATATAAATTTATTTATTAACTTCTCAAATTTTATGATGGGGGGATTTATCTTTGAAATCCACTCCATGTATTTTCCACCCAGACTTTGTGGAAACAATTGCATCAATTAGGTATCTTCATGAGAAAATTCTAAGCTCATATTTCGAAAATCCCTCACATGTTCAATGGGGTCTATTTTCCCATTATACCTATCGAATTTAGGGATTTCACAATGTTTTGGAAAAGAAATCATTTGAAGACTCCTATCAAATGGATATGGACATATATCATCCAAATCATACTTCTTTGTTGTACCCCCTTGGATTTCCTTCATTTTCCCTTGTAATGCTTTTATCTGTTGAGTAAGGGCACTAAAATCGTTAGGAGGAGTTTCAATATTCTCTTTAATTTCTTTTGTGTCAAAATCACCATGTAACTTAGCTTCTTGATTAGCTAATGAAAGGAAATACCTTTCCTTGTTTCGTTCCAAAATTCTTTCCATAAGAGTATGGAATTGGGGATCCTTCTCTGCTTCTTGGAGCTTCTCTTTCGTTATCTCTTTAGTATTTGAATTATGAAAGGGATTCTCTTCCCTATCACTATTAACACCCATTTTTTTTAATGTACTTTCCCTTTCATCTCTTTCTATGTGCTTTCAAGATATTGTGACAATAGGCATAAGATTTTTCCAAATTTCTACTAACTTTGATCAAAAGAATCGAATAATGCAATTTTGATGGATATGAAAGTTGGGATAGAATGAAGATTCTATGACTTATGAGATTTCTAATATTTAGCTCGTGATTCCTTGATTGAAAGGATGATAATCTTGTTTGCGGGAATTAAACCAAAGATCAAAAATAAAGATGATTTTGCACTTTGTGAGGTTTGATCGTAGCTTTGTAAAAAGAAGGATTTAATAAATGCTTAATGTTCTCAAGTTCTCTATTACAAAAATTGATTAGGACGAGTAGAGTATATAGTTGTAGGTTGTGGTATGTAAGAGGAATGAATATGTTGAATTTGATTATGCCTTTGAGAAAGGGCTCTTCTTTGAAAGAAATCTCGTGAGTATAATGGTTCTATACAATAATCATCAGTGAAACCTCTAACAAAGTCATGATATCGATGAATAAAGGTTTTGTGTTCAAGGAAGACCTTTCAAATTTGGTATAAAAATTTCCTCTTTTTCAATAACTTCTTATAACTGAGAGATTTCTTTGGCGTTCTAATCTTCCTCTCTAGGGACTTCTTGGAAAATTTTGCAGACTTCCAAACCCTGAGCATAGAAAAAGACTAGACTGAGATGACTGATTTCTGAGTGTCAGAAAAATCACTCAGGCACAGAACATAGATGCGCTAAAGTTTACAGTAGATGCACTAAAACATCCAACCTATGTGCTAGATTGTTGCAGGTATACGCTAAAATAGAGTAGAAATGCGCTAAAACAGATCATGGATGCATTGAAACATAGCATAGATACACTAAAATAGAGCATGAATGCACTGAAACAAAGCAAGAATGTGCCGAAACAGAGCACAGATGCGCTAAAACAAAGCAAAAATGCCCCAAAATAGAGCAGGGATGAGCTAAACTATCCAATTATTTTTTTTAGACAGACATGTTTTGACAGTTTGATATTTTCGGATTATCTTAATCTAATTTAAATGTGAAAAACATGGCATACAATAGCAAACAGTTATTTTCTAAATCCTAAAATCTAAACAAAGAGTGTATGTTCTTGAGATTTTCATGGGTATCAAACAAGATAAGAACTTCAAAAATACTCACTCTTAGTTGTCAAATAGGTCATCATAGGAATCATAGCCCATAGCTTAAAATCATGTTGACTCACACAGTCGTGTCACCCCCTAGAGGTGCGTACTCAAGGTTAGATTTCTCGATTCCTTGAGCAAAAAATCCGTGGAAATTATATGGTGAGTGTCTTGGGGGAAGATTCTTCCCTCCCCTTGCACTGTGATTGAAATGATGTTTGGATACTGACATGGCTGGCTTTCTACACTATGGTTTGTAGTAAAGGTTTTCGTTCATTGTGGCAATAGATAAACTCCCTCAAGAGACCTCCCAATCTTTAGAAAAAATATTTTGGGGATGGTTATCTTGCTCACTTCCATTGAATATGGGTTTCCCCAAAATTCACTTTTGATTAGAGTGGGCTGGAAAACCTAGCTTTGGTTGTTCCCACTTAGGTTGTTCCCGTAGGGTGAGTAATTTTTCCCACTATGGAAGGCCTTCTAAAGGATGTAATAAAGAATAAATTGCATAAAATGAAAAAGGTAAGTCTACTGTTCTGATCATCCAGTAAAGGGGAGATCATATACCTATTACCCAACAATCACAGCAAACAAATGGTTCAATTTTAAATCCAAATGACAATTTTCTATGCTAGATTTTTCTTCACAACAAACATTAGATTCATTTTAACCAGCCAAAATGATGCCTGGTGACTACCCTAGGATTGATTTCCATATTTTAAATGTCTACCCTAGGATTGCTTCATTTTACATTAAAACCCGAATTGAAAATTTTTATTCATGGATGGCATCGGAATCAAGATTTTCTTTTACAACCTCTGTATGCACTAAAAGAACTGGTAAATGTGCTAAAATAGTTAAAAACTGCGCTAAATGATAAAGCAGGGATGCGCTAAAATAGGTCGTCTATGCACTAAAAAATTCCATGGATGTGCTGAAAAAGTTCATGGATGCGCTAAAACAGTCCATAGATGCGCTAAACCGAAGCTCGTATGCATTAAAACGCAACTCCAGTCTGTCACCTGTCATAAAAACTATAATAAAAAGATTAAAAAAGGGGCGAGGCCCAATGATGAGCACCAAAAATGTGTTGTTAGAATATGTGTACTAATTAGAAAGTAAACTAACACACCAATGAAACATTAGATTGAAAGAAACTAATTTAGAAAAGAGAAATGCAAACTCTAAATAATAGTAGCTTCTTCAAATTCATCCCATTGTTCTTTATCTCCAAGGATTTGATTCAAGATACTAGCTCTTAGTTGGTTTAAGGAGTAGCTTGTAGAATGACAACTTAGAAGAACAATATTGACGCAAAATGCATGTCTATTGCTAATTATTTAAACTATTCTTATGAACTAAAATGCTATGATATTGCTAAAATATTGATATGTTGATTCAAATGCAACTATAGTAGCTATGCATAAAATCTAGGATGAAATCTACTCTCCAAATGACTGTATTTATAGATTTTTAAGAGGCAAGAATCTAGTTGGAGAAGATCAACGGTTGAGTTTCAAACCTATCAAGATGAACGGTGTGAGATTTTGGAAGTTGAGAGAAAGATGGAGAATTTTTTCAACCCACGAAACTATCTTCATTCAAAAATGGATACAAACATGGCATTTGTCTTTTCATTAATTGAAAAGTTAGTTGAAAGTTGAGGATAAATCCTAATTAAATAAACAAATTTATTTAATTATATGTGACATGTATTTTGGAAACTTCCATAATTAAATAATTAATATTTAATTATGTGAGGTGAAAAAGGTATGTAATTAAATATTTACAATATTTAATTATGTGAGGTGTTGGATGAATTAGAAGAATATTCCATAATCTGAATTTAAATGTTCAAACTTTTAGAAATAAAAAGATAATTAAAAAATAAATTATGAAATTTATTTAATTTAACTAAGGGGAGAATAGCAATAATTAACTAAACTTATTTATTTAATTAAACTAGAAGAAAACGATATAAATAAATAACTATATTTATTTATATGTAGATGACTTTTAGAATATTAACTAAATAAGTCATATTTAATTAATTAACAAATTTGATTAACCATGACCATTTTTAGATGTATACATATTTCATTCCTCTTTCCCTCTCACATTTCATTTTCTCAAAATCAAATTCCACTTAATGACATTTATTGGCACCTTGGCCAAAATGTGCACAACCTTCAACCATTCATATCTTGACAAGTGGCACTTGGCCATTGGATGTTGAATGATCCCACATTGCTTAATTTCACTCTCTTCCATTTAGTAAATCTATAAATGAGAGACTCTTCCTCTCATTCTAACATTCACAATTTGAGTAAACTTACTATACTCAACTTCATCCTCATCCACACTTAGAGCAAAGTTACTCTCTTCACATTGAGAGCTAATTTTGTCGATTTCATAGCTAGGTTATGCCAAAATATCATCAAGGAGATTCAATCATCCACCAATCATCACAAAAATTACAAAGGAGTTGGGAAAGGGATAATTTCGACACACCAATTGGCACCAACTCCCCCATGGGATCAAGATTTTGTATGCTTAATTAAGATTCCATTCATATTTACATGTTTTGTTCTTCATTTTCCTATTTTAAGTATTGTAAATAGATTTCATGAGGAATCCTTCTTCTAACTTGAATATGATCTCACTAATGTGTTTATTTGTTTTCTTTGTGTAGGAATAGGATTGGGGTTCACATTTGTGCACTAGAAGGAGGGCTGACTTGGAGAAATTCATCATGTTTTTCCAAAATTCTATGATTTTTTTACATTTTTCTTTGCTTATAGGAAACTACACCACACAGAGTCCCACAATGTTATATTGCACTACTTAGAGGCATGGCGTTATATTGCACCGATCTAAGCTCAAATTGTGTCGCATTTGTTCTCATGTGCAACACTTTTTTTTTTCAAAAGTCATCACGAATCTATTGAGTCCAAAATACGTTGCACGTAGTCCCACGGTGCTATATTGCACCGCTTTCAAATGCGTGGCGCTATATCGCACCGCTCTAAGCTCAAAATGCATTGCATTTTTTTTCTCGTGCAAGAATTTTAAATTTTCAAAACCCGCCACAGATCTATTGAATCCAAACTATGTCGTGTGCTCAAACTATGCCGCATTTGCGCTCTCTTTTTTCTGTAGATTTCCACACTCAGTTGACGTGTGGCACTATATTGCGCTGCTAAGTTTCCAAAATGCACCACATTTGCTGATTGCGTTGTTGGCTGATAGTGGAAAATTCAAATTTGATTTCTTTTTAACATGTGTTTTTTTTATTTCTAGCTTTTTGATTTTCTAAATTATTTACTGTCTCTGCATCTTTTGGTTTGATTATTTTCTAGGTAAGAGCAAGGAAGGAAGAAAAATGGAAGGCTTCATTGTGACATCAATCTCATACTATACAAGTGTTTTTGAACACTATAGTGTTGTTTAAACACTTTTAGGGGATTTCCAATCTCCTTTTAAGAAATTTGTTATCTTTTATGCTTTAGGGAACAATAAATTTTCTTTTGGGCTCTAAAATGAACAACACAAATTTCCTTTCAAAGTTTGCAAACAAATTCTTAAAAATATGTTTAGAAACAATTTTACTAGATTTGGTTGAGGTTTAAAAATTGAACAAGGAAAATTCCACACTTAATTTGGTGCTTTAAAAAGAATTCATTTTTCTTTGTGGGCTTAAAATGAACAAGTGTTTCTTTGTTTTGCAATTATTTATTCAAAATAATATCATCAAAAGGATGTATGTGCTTCTCTCGCACCTTACGGCGATCTTGAGAATCAAAAGCTCTTTTGGTGATCTTAAGTTGAGTAAAATAATTGCCTCCACACTTATTTTTTGGGGATTTAAATTGAACCAATCTTGCGAGTGTGAGTGTGGAATATTATGAGTGTTCTCCCTTTGTTTTTCAATGAAGGTCAATTGAACTATGGGATATGCTTGCTTGATTTTTTTTATCTTAGTGGGCCTAACTTGTGGGAAAATATAATCACCCAAGGGAATGAACCAACCAAGAACCCGCTAAAGCCAAGCAACTTCCACCCGGGATATAAGTGAGGAGATTGGGAAAAAGGCCAATATCACAAGGATTATTCTGACAAGAAGGGCAGCAATGGTCTCTCATCATACCGGATAGTCCCCCATGAATGAAATACCCGCATTAAAACCCCTTGTTTAGCAAAGGCCAAAATCCTATCTATTTGTTGGTGCAAAAGGTCATATCCTTTGAATCCTCCCCACGTTATACATGTGTTTATGTTGTAGAGATGAAAAGTATGCCATGGGAGATTCATGGGTACCGATGCTTTCCTAACCTGAGAAGCGAGTGCACTGTAAGGGGAAGCATGTGTGGTCAAGAATCTAATCATCCACGTTAAATATGCGTAGTTGGTTTCCTCCAAGTGGGAACCCAATAAATATTTTCTTTTTAGCCTAGGGATTGTACATGTTCTTGAAATCAAAACACCTTGCTTGGTTTTAAAACATTGAGAAACAAACATTCAAAAAGAGCTTCGAAATTTCAAACCCTTTGGAGGAAACAAATACCCTTGACAAATCCAAGTGCTCTTTCTTTCCCTAGGGATTCTATCCTTAGATTTTTCTAAGTGCTTGGGTTTAATCATCATTTGTTTTCACTAAGGTCTACCTAGGAAACAGTGCTATTGAAACCTTGATTTTCACATAATGGACCTTGTGGAATGAAAAGGAATTAAGACATAGACATTTAGTTTGAAATCATAAATCAAGAAATTTATTTTGGTAAAAGGAACTCATTAAGAAAAGATAAAGACAATTGGACCTCACATGTGTTTTCTCAAATGATCCCAAAAAATCAAAATCCAAAACCAAAGTTCAAGAAGCTTAGTCTAAAAGCTCATGACGAGCGTCTTGAAAGGCTTTTTGAAGTTAGAGAAAGATTGGTATACAATTTCTACAAGAAGGCTTCAAAGAACAACCCAAGTTTGTATGAATTCTATTATCAACAAAATCCTAAGCTTTTTCAAAGGTTTGTTTTTCTCACATAAGAAATATGGCATGTTCTTTAATACCGAGGTCTTGTAAGAAGGAGTTGTGTCTAGGTCATGTCTAGGATCAAAATGATCACTCTCATCCAGCCTCATCGAAATCAAATCTCATCTCATCAACAAACTCTTGAGAAATTTGAAACATCATTTATGCTAAACTTAAATGCAAAATCAACATCACTTTGTTTGACATAACGCACCTAGTCAAATTATCAATCCTCTTGAACAAATTTACCTCTAGGATAATGCAATTTCCTCAGGTGTACTAGTTCATGATCGCTTTGATTGGCTTAACACACTTAGCCAATTCCTTCTCTTGTACAAGTCTTCTCTAGGATAACACAACTTCCTAGGGTTTACAAGTTCACCATCATATTGTTTGGTTTAACACACCTAGTCAAACTATCGAAATCAAATCAATTCAAGCCCTAAAAATAATAGCATCCTCCCCCTAAAATTTCTTTAAAATTTTCACTCATCCACATCATCCATTTATTTCATCCCCATCATCACCCCTTTTGATCCTTGGACTCTCCTAGTTCTTCTCATTTTTTTTGCCTAAAGATTAAGATCAAATGATCTCTATTTTATGGTCCAAAAAAGATCACAACACAAGAGGAACATGGAAATCACCAAAGAAAAATAAATTTCAAGTGACTTAAGTCAAGCAAACTCTGAAGAAAACCTTGCGGGATCAAGAAAACCCCTAAACAAAACTTCTCTACCATCACAAAATCCTCAAGAGGAAAACTATGAAGAGGAAATCATCAACGAGGACTTGGGAATGACACAAAAGGAAATAATTGAAATGATTCAAAATACAGAGAATCATAGAATTGTCAATGCCATGCTAAAACTTAATCCTTCTCTATACATACACACGTTAACAGAAGGAGGGGTCCAATTCCCTTCTGAGCTTGGCGTAATTACCAGTATAGAAAGGCATCTTGCAATCATACCCTCAATGTCAAACGTCACTCTAGAAATTCCCCAAACCATATCAACAATCACACCAACCTCACCAGTTGTTAACAAGGGGAGCACCATGTTTTGTAAACTACAAAAGCATCACCTTGTAAACAAAAGAGAGGTAAACATCAACACCACACCGGATAACTCTGTCCCGGTGAATCCATCACACCCATATGTCCTGATCACTTTCCATAATCATGCAAACTCATCCTCATTCCATGCAACACCAATCTATCCACTGAACATACAAAATTCTCTATCGCAAGGAGAAGGTGGTTTTTTCGGAACAGCGGGAGTCACTGACACACTCTCATCATCACTTTTCCAAGGGAACATACCATCATTCCCTCCATTACTGCTCACATCCATATAACCTCTTGGGTTGGGTCTTCCCCCCTACCCGCCGCTAGTTTCTTAAATCAAGGAAATTTGAGCATCACATCAAATCCTCCCCTTTTTCTAGCAGTATCGCTATAGCAGGTGGCAACCATTCAAGCTACCATGACCAATACATCAACCGATCCCAAAATTCCTCAAATCATACCTTCTCAGGGACCGAGCATCTCAATCACACCATCGACAATCCAAGTCTCGACTACCAACATAACCCCTCTGCTTGCCACAATGGTTAGCACCATTACAAATCCACCACCAATCCCACAAAAAGCTAAAGTGATGAATTCATTCATCACCATGATTCAGGCAGTCCAAAAGGCCACCCATCAAAGGGTAATTCAACAAAAGCAATAAGTTGCACAGCATGTTTCTCAGCAAGCGCAATCACAACTAGTTTCCCAACAAGCTGCACAAGTTGCACAAGCCCAATAAGTCGTACAAGCCGAGCAAGCAACCCAACAAGCACGAGTTCAATCTCAAGCCTAGCTCCAAGATCAACAAGTGCAAGCACAATACCATGCACAACTACAAGAAATTCACCAACAAGCATACCAACAAGCCCTACAAGATTTTCAGGCACAACAACAGGATAAACAACAAGCTTTGTTGGCACAATGGAAGCTAGACCAACAATAAGATTTGATGGCGCAATAGCAGCTAGACCAACAACAATCTTTGATGGCGCAATAACAGCTAGACCAACAACAAGCTTTGTTGGTGCAACATCAGCTAGACCAACAACAAGCTTTATGGGAACAACAACAACTGGAACAATAATAGAAAAATCAACAACAAGCATTGTTGACACAAATGCAGGCATATCAGTAGGCCTTAAATGCACAATAGAGCTTTTAGAAAACCCCCACTAATACTCCTCTCATCAATCAAATGCCTTGAAATACATTCATCCCACCTCTTGATCTGCAAAATGATGTTGCAACACAAATCAAATTTCTCTCGCAACAAGTGTTGGACCTCCAATCAGGAAAAATAACTAGAATGTCAGGCAACTTGTGCCCCTATCAATTCGACAAAGGTCTTACAATGGTACCATTCCCAAAGGTATTTGAGATCCCCAAATTTGATAAATATAATGGAACAGGAAACCCTGAAAAATCACGTCAGGAAATTTCAAGTACATTACATGGAGGTTGCATACGATGGCACATATCTAATGTGAATTTTCCCTCAAATTCTAATTGGTCATGTCATGGAATAGTTCTCTCACCTACCCATAGGCATCAAAAAATTCCAGGAAATCGTGGAAGCATTCCTTAAAAACTATGCATGCAACATGAGTGCGGACGATAGTTTGGAAGAACTATCAACGCTTAAACAAAAAAAATGAGAGTTATTTGCATCCTTCTTGCAAATATGTCGATCCAAGGCCAATCAGAGCAAGTGGACCATGCCAGAAGAACAAAAAGTTTGCACAATCATATCCAATCTAGACAAAAATTTGGTATTCTACCTAAAAATGCAATGCATCATAGCGTATGATCAATTGATTTGAAAGGCGCTTAACATCGAAAGAGCCCTTACTGTGCGAGAAGGCGCATCGACATTTCCTAAGCAACAGGATAACCATCCATCCACTAATTATAATGATAAACCTTGAACATGGTCAAGGAACAAAAAATCACAAATGATAGAGTGGTCAACGCTAAAGTGGTCATCAATGCTCCTAAATAGAACATCTAGACTCATCACCAGCCACAGAATCACAATCACAATAATGTGCAAACTAATATAGTGGCACAACTATGACCACTTCCTAACAACCAAATCAATAACTTGGGAAATCAAGGAGGACCACCTCCCCGATACAAGTACCCTCCCAAGAAAAATTTCACTACCCTTGGAGAATCAATTGAATCTATAATGAAGAAGCTAGTTAAGGAAAACCTTATCAAAATCTCCAACTCTCAGCAATATGCAGAAACCATGACAAAACCACCATGGTACAATGAAAATCTCCTCTATGATTTTCATAAAATCAAAGGACACACAACCGCAAACTGCATGAGGTTGAAAAACCTCATTGAGGAAAAGGTCATAAATTTCAAACAACCAACTGGAAATCAAGACCTTAAAATATACACAAATCTAATGTTGAATCATAATCAAGGGAATAACCAAGGAAACAACAAAGGGAAGCAAAATTATGCTAGTGAAAACTGAAGAGAAAAACTGGCAGGATCTAGAGACCCAATAGTGCAGAATACATTCCCTTAACACTAATACAAAAGAGGAGAAGAGCATAAACAAAATTCAATAGCATCTAAAATACTTGAGATAAAATACATGCAGCTAAAAGAGATTGCACCAATTGATCATTCATAGATGACACAGGTATTTAACGTGGGAAAACCTTTCTAGGTAAAAAATCCAACACACCAAGCAAAGAATATTTTGTATTACAGTAATAACAATATTACATACAAATCACAGTCTTGCTTCTATTCAGGTCATAGTATCACTTCCAGAATTATCTCACTATTACAATGTTTTTTCAACATACAGTTCGAACACTTGATTTTTCAATAACGTGCTCAACTTACTTAAGTCAAACGATGCAATTAAATCTGCACAATCAACCGCAAATCATAAGGTACATCCAACTCTAATCAAATCGCACCAATGATTATGCCCATACTGATCTCTCTGCATCGAGCCACCCAGGCATTAATTCCATTACTCAAATCGGGTTATGTTCACCACCCTGAGTCGACTTGCACTTGCTGCAATAACTATTTTGGTTTTCAACCAATTATCGCTCTGACACTGAGGCACGTGTTCACATCCCATTCATCTATTGCTTCTATCACCGAGTCCAACCTGGTCAACCTAGTCAATGAGCTCATCTGAGCTCTCCAAAGTCCTTATTGTGCTACCACAGCCCTACCAAGTTCAACCTATGGTATGGTGGTGAGCTCGACGGAGCTCACCCTAACTTCATTGAGTTCAGCCCTTTCTTCCTACCATGCTACCACAACCGGCATCAAGTCACCATGATATGGCAGTAGCTAACCTGGCTAACTATTGGTGGTCTTACCACGGCCACAACGGTCAATCACTTCACTGGCCGTGGTATGGCGGTACACGCCAGCCAAGATGTTGGTTGTCTTACCGCAACCAACACAGTCAGTCACTTGACTAGCCATGGTATGGCAGTAACTACCACCCAAGTCACTGGTGGTCTTACCATGGCCACCGTGGTTAGTCGCTTGACTGGCCGGGTTATGGCGGTCTTACCGTGGCCACCACGATCAGTCACTTGACTAGCCACGGTAAGGTGGTAACCGCCAGTTAGGCAGAAAGACCATTACATCAGCCACCATGCTGAGGAAGGAGACACACATGGTAATGAGGTAACCACCAAACCCTTTACCATGGTACCGCCAGAACAAAAAGGAAGACCGTCACAGTATGGCAGTAAAAGAAGAAAAAGTGAATTTTTTGCCAAGTCTTTTTTCTGATAGAGGATCAAGCTAGTAATTGAGGCATCATTTCTCAATAAGCTCCCACTTGACGAAGATTCCCAGCTTCCTCCAGACTCTGAAAATTACTATTTATCAGAGGCCCCAAGGCCCATCGATTATGTGCACCATTTGAACTTGTTTGTGCTAACTAGCTTTGTCAAAGCATCTGCAACATTCTTTAAGGTGTCAACCTTTTCCAAACTGACCTTGCCATCTTCAACCATATCCCTCATGAAGTGATATTGCACATCAATGCGCTTGGTCCTAGCATGAACGTTCGTATTCTTTGCCAAACAAATGGCACTCTGATTGTCACAGCAGATTGAAATCTACCCAGCAATAAATCCAGTGTCTAGACATAAATGCCTCAGCCAAATAGCTTCCTTATAGGCATGAGTTGCAGCCATGTACTCTGCCTCTGTCATGGATAAAGTAACTACATTTTTTCGCTTGCTCATCCAACTGATTGCTCCACCATTAAGCAAGAAAGTGTATCCACTGGTGGATCACTTGTTGTCAATGTCCCCTACCCAATCTGAATCAACATAACCTTGGATGTTGATAGATTTTTTTGATGTAACCATACTGCCATGGTAACACAGTGCATAATCTGAAGTTCCCTTCAAATACCTTAATACTCTCTTCAAAGCATCCCAATGTGATCTCCCCATATTTTCCATAAATCGGCTTCGAACTCCCATTGCTTGGGCAATGTCTGGTCTTGTATAGACCATAGCATACATCAAACTGCCAACAACACTTGCATAAGGCACACTAGTCATGTCATCCATCTCAGTAATAGATTTAGGATAGTATTCAGTAGATAGCTTCATACCCTGCATGATTGGAACAACTAGTTGCTTGCAATCATCCATGATAAACCTCTCCAAAACTGTCTTCACATACTTACTCTAACTAACCCAAAGCTTTATGCTTGTTTTGTCCCTGTTTATCTCCATTCCAAGAATGTACCTAGCTGCACCAAGATCTTTCATTTTGAACTTTGCAGACAACTAAGATTTAAGATCAGAAATCATAGTCTTGCTATTTCCAATGAATAAAATATCATCCACATATAGGTTAATAACAAGCACACGATCATTATTAGATTTATAATAAATGCAATGATCATATTTTGATCTCACAAATCCAATTGACAACACAAACGTGTCAAATTTCTGGTACCACATTCTAGGAGATTTCTTTAAACCATCGAGAGATTTATTCAACTTACATACCAGATTTTGTTTACCTTTTACAATAAAATTCTCAGGCTAGGACATGTAGATTTCTTCTTCCATCTCACCATGGAGAAATTTTGTCTTCACATCTATCTTCTCAATTTCAAAATCATACATAGCTACCAATTATAATAGAAATTTGATGGATGTTAGCTTTGCTACAGGGGAAAAAAACTATGCATAATCAATTCCCTCAATTTGAGAAAAACCCTTTGCAACCAACCTAGCCTTATAATTTTCAACACTTCCATCAAGACTTGTCTTCTTTTTTAATATCCACTTATAGCCAATAGGCTTTCACGCTTTAGACGGTGGTACCAAATTCTAGGTTTCATTCTTTTTCAAAGAATCAATTTCTTCATTCATGGCATCCAACCAAGAATTTAAATCAGCCATGTTGATTGCTTCTTTAATAGTCCTAAGTTCATCAGTGCTGGTAATTAAAGCATAGGCACAGTTTGAATCTAACATAGAGAAACCATACCTTTTAGGTTTCCTTTTTCTTGTGTATATCTTCTTATAGGCTGAGGTTGTTCATCATCAGAACTTTCAGAGCTTCTTGAGCTCTCCTCAGTCTCAGGCACACTATGCAGGTCTTCCCTTTCTGGAGTTTGGGGAATCTCAATTACATCCTTCTTCTTGTCACTCTGATTTGTCCCAAGCTGTTGATCACTTACTGAAGGTTTTAGCTCATGAAATATCACGCTTCTATTGTACAAAACCTTCTCAGTAATAGGGTTCCAAATCTTGTATCCATTCACACAAACTCCATAGACGATGAGAATACATTTGACAGCCTTGTTATCTAATTTAGATCTCTTTTCATTTGGCACATAAACATATGCCTCATAGCCAAACACATGGACATGCCTCAGAGAGGGATTCTTACCAGACCATGCTTCCAAAGGCGTCTTATCAACAAGAATTGAACAAGGAGATCTATTTATTAGATAACATGTTATAGCCACAACCTCAGCCCAAAAATTCTACTCTAGACCAGCACCACTCAACATGCTCCTTTTCTTTTCCATCAACGTCCTGTTCAACCTTTCAGCAACTCCATTTTGTTGTGGAGTGTAAGGTGTTTTCTTATGCCTTTTAATTCTATGATCGGTGCAATACCTTTCAAATTTTGCAAAACAAAATTCACCGCCATTGTCTGTACATTCATCAATAAAAGAAACATAATATCTAGACTTTGATAATGAAGGAACAATAAGTGGACCAAACACATCAGAATGAACATAATCCAGTATACCAGAAGATTTGTGAGGACTAGAATAAAATGAAAGACGGTGTTGTTTTCCATAGATAAAATGTTCGCAAAAATCAAACTCAAGGTTACAATCATCAAGCCTTTCTACAAGATTTTTATTCTTCAAGTTTTTTAAACCTTTCTCACCAATGTGACCAAGTCTATGATGCCATAGCATAGTATTCTCAGCTAGGATTTTTTATTCCATAGCATTTGCAGCCAGGGAAGTGTCTTCATCTTTCTCTACAGGTGCAACATTGCTTGACTTTACAGAGGCACTGTTGCAAAGAATAGGTCGTGTATCCAGCTTGTATAGAGTTTCAGTACAAACACCCTTAGCCAGCTACATTGCACCTCTAGCCATTTTACATCCAATAATTGAAAAAGAAACTTCTACACCAGCATCATTTAACTTACTGACTGAAAGAATATTTTGAGCCAAACCTGGTATGTGAAGTATGCCACCAATACCTTTGACTTTCATGTCAGGAAACTGAATTCTGACTCTTCCTTTGCCAACTATCTCCAATGTTGAATCACTTGCCAAGTATACCTTTCCATTGTCATACTTCTCATATTTAGAGAATCATTCTCTATTGGATGTCATGTGAAAAGACACACCTGATTTAACTAGCCAGACATCATCCGATGCCTGAGTTGTCAAGGCTACTGCAATGAAGGCATCTGCTTCACTTTGAGAGGATTCGTTGTCAGAAGCATTCTTCTTCTTCTTCTCCTTGTAGTCCTTCTGAATATGACCAGGTTGCCCATAGTTCCAACATATCACCTTGAACTTTTTACCAGGAGACTTTGATCTCCCTACAGATTTGGATTTCGACTTCTTGTCCTTCTTACCTTTCTCCTTTGGTCTACCTCAAACAGGAAGATCCTCTTTGGCCATCTTTGAAGACTTCCTTTTCATCTCTTCAGATAGCAATGAGGCAACAATGTCTTCCATCTTGAAAGCAGTGGTAGTGCTTCCAATGGCCATCACAAGATGATCCCAACTATCAGGTAATGAACACAACAAGAGCATGCAACGATCCTCCTCCTCTATCTTTACACCTACAGATGCCTGTTGAGTAACACTCATGTTAAATGAGTTCAGATGGTCTACAATAGATGCACCTTCATCCATCTTCAAGGAGTACAACTTCTTCCTTAGGAATAACTTATTTACCAGAGACTTTCCCTGATAAACATCACCAAGCTTCTTCCATAATGAAGTTGCAGACTTCTCCTCATGGAAGTTCAGGAGTACAGAATCAGCTAGACTCAGTCTTATCAAACCTCTTGCTTTTCTATCAGTAAGATCCCAAGCTTCTTGCATCGTACTTTGTGGCTTAGATCCAGACACTGCAATCCAGAGGTCTCTATCCACAAGAAAGTCTTCTATCTTGAGTTTCCATAACTCAAAGTTACTTCCATTAAACTTCTCAATCTCTACTCTACCAGAAGTACTTGCCATCTCAAATAGAAACAAGTTTCAACAATGCAAGACTCCCACTAAAATAGTATTAGCACAAAAAACTGATCTCTCCACCAAGGATAACACAACTGGTCAAGATTTGATACCACTTAAAGGGAAAAACTGGTAGGATCTAGAGATCCAATAGTGCGGAATACATTCTCTTAACACTAATACAATAGAAGAGAAGAGCATAAACAAGTTTCAATAGCATCTAAAATACTTGAGATAAAATACATGCAACTAAAGAGATTGCAACAATTGAGCATTCACAAATGACACAGGTATTTAATGTGGGAAAACCTTTCCAAGTTAAAAAACCCACCACACCAAGCAAAGAATATTTTGTATTATAGTAATAACAATATTACATACAAATCATGGTCTTGCTTCTGTTCAGCTCACAGCAGGACTTCTAGAATTATCTCACTGTTACAATGTTTTTTCAACATATAGTTCAAACACTTGATTTTTTCAATAACGTGCTCAACTTACTTAAGTCAAACAATGCAATTAAATCTGCACAATCAACCACCGATCACAAGGTACATCCAACTCTAATCAAATTGCACCAATGATTCTGCCCATACTAATCTCTCTACATCGAGCCACCCAAGCATTAATGCCATTATTCAAATCGGGTTATGTTCACCACCCTGAGTCAACTTGCACCTTCTGCAATAACTATTTTGGTTTCCAACCAATTATCACTCTGACATTGAGCCACATGTCTGCATCCCATTCATCTACCACTTCTGCCATTGAGTCCAACTTAGTCAACCCAGTCAACAAGTTCATCTCAGCTCTCCAAAGTCCTTACCGTGCTACCGCAACCCTGTTGAGTTCAACCTATGGTATGGCGATGAGCTTGACCGAGCTCACCCCGACTTCACCGAGTTCAACCCTTTCTTCCTACTATAGCTAGCATCAAGACTCACCATGGTATGGAGGTAGCCGACCCGGCTGACCATTGGCGGTCTTACCATAGCCACCATGGTCAGTCACTTGACTGGCCACGGTATGGCGATAACCACCAGCCAGGCCATTGGCAGTCTTACCGCGGCCACCACGGTCAGTCACTTGACTAGCCACGGTATGGCGGTAACCGCTAGCTAGGATACTGGTGGTCTTACCATGGTCACCGTATTCAGTCACTTGACTAGCCATGGTATGGTAGTAACCACCAGCCAGACCACTTGCGATCTTACCATGGCCACCACGGTCAGTCACTTGACTGGCTGTGGTAAGGCGGTAACCGCCAGTCAGTCAGAAAGACCATTACCACAGCCACTGCAGTGAGGAAGGAGACTATGTGTGGTAATGAGGTAACCACCAAAACCTTCACTATGGTACCGCCAGAATAGAAAGAAAGACCGTCGTGGTATGGCAGTAAAAGCAAAAAAAATGATTTTTTTGCAAAGTCTTTTTTCTGACAGAGGATCAAGCTGGTAATTGAGGCATCGTTTCTCAACAAAAACCTTGTATATGAAGACATTGTCACATGCGTAGACGAGATGGTCACTGTCATTAACATCAAAGGAACCAATGCCAATTGTGGAGTCAGCACATGTGGTAGAAAGGTTAATATATTAGGGGAATCATATTCATCTAAGACCCCCATTTCAAATCCAAAGGTTGTTCCCTATGATTACATCATTGACCATCTAAAGAGAACCCCCACCCAAATCTCCATCATGGAATTATTGAAAAAAATTGTCGCCATAGGAAAATCCTTGATGAAGCATTAGTTGTGTCCACTATCTCTACCACCCTTGCTACAGAATGGTTCCAGGCTATGGTTGGTAACATCATCACCTTCTTTGACCGAGATTTCCCCGCCCAACCATCTCATAATTGTGCACTTCACCTTCAAGTGCTCGTTCACAAAAACAAATTTAAAAGGGTCTTGGTAGATGGAGGCACAGGCCTCAACATTTGTTCACTCAAACTCATAAAGAACTTGGGATTCTTGGAGGACTCCATTGACAAGAAAAAAGGCATCACCATAAGAGTATACGATGATCAAGAAAGATTGTTTCAAGGCACTATCAAAATCCCAATCCAAGCAGGTCCAACTACCATGGAAACCACTTGTCAAGTACTTGATCTTGACCTACCATACAACATCATCCTAGGACTCCCATGGATCCATAGAATGAAGGCGGTCACCTCAAAATTATATCAATACATCAAATTCCTATACCAGAATGAGGAGTTCACAATACATGGTGATCCAGAACCATTTTCCTATTGCAAAAACTTGCAAGCCAAGGCTTTTACAAAATCCCTCAAGTACCAAAAAATGATGAAGGCCCATCCACTTCTTATATAGACCCATCTAATCTATCCTCCACTTTTGTGAAAGAGACACCCTCCATCCCCAATATCAATCTCATGATCCAGGATAATGAGTGTGGAGATTACATAATGAATAAAAATGTGTTTTTTGTAGGAGAGTTACCACAATCTCCTAGGTCACATGGGAAACCTCAATCGGTTGAAACACCTGTCCACACTTTTAGGGCATACCCTTCTGGATTCCGTCATTGGGGGGACCTAAGTCAATAAATTGTACATGAGGAAGGCATTTCAAGCATGCTATACCATGACAAAAGACCCACACCCACTCTACTCATGGATGAAGCCAACGGAGGATTGAAAATTATGCTTGGTATGGGCTACAATAGGAATGAAAGCCTTGGAAGAAATAGTGATGGATGATTGGAGTCCATCATTGTAGAAAGAAGAATGATAAACCTTGTCCTGGGATGTACCCCTCTGAGTATAACCATACATGGTTGAGGTACCCCTAGTAGAGAAGTCGGATCTCCTCCTCAATTATCGGTAGTCACCCTTCAACTACCCATATCCATAGGTTTTCCCCTAGATAATTTCACTTTTGATATAACTGATGTTTGCACTAGTAGTGATGATGAGCATACCATAACTAGCCCTCCCTTTATTTTTGAGGATTCCTCCTTACTGATGATTAGTAATTCACCTATTGAATCAAACCGCTAAACTTACAAAGTAAACCTACTTTACCCATAGCTCATCAACTATGACCAACGAGGACCACTAATTCTAGACACATTCAAAAATGATGAGGCACTCTCAGAATTCATGAGACTAAGGCATACAGTTCCATGTGGATACCACAAGGGTAATTTTTACATCACATTGGACACCCATGCCTATTATGGGGAGACGATTGAGTCCTTCAGTCACAAAAGAAAAAGAATGAGGATAAGCTCAAGGTGATTGGCTAAAAACCACACTGTAGCACTCTCTAACCAAAGAATAGTAAAATAAAAGCACATACAATGGTGAAAACCTCTCAGAGGCTCCGAAGGATGAAGGATTCAATCTCCCCCTACTACACTTCATCAAGAGAAATCAGCAGTCTTGGAAAAATAGTGTAATCCTATCAATCTAGGAATGGAAGCAACACCACGGATCGTCTTCTATGTTGAGTCTCTTCTAATGGAAGAATAAGAATTATTGGTTTCATTTCTAAAATAAAGGAAGTTGAACTTTGCTTTTCATGGACCTATGTCAACATGTAGATTCTCGATCTAGAATTTGTGGCTCATCATTTGATTGTTTACCTTGGAGCAAAGCCAGTAAGACAAAAACTAAGAAAAATGCACCCTCAGATACCCTTGCTAGTCAAGATAGAATTACCAAAACTCTTGGATGTTGGCTTCATATGCCCAATAGATTATCCAGAATGGGTATCCAATCTTGTACCAGTTTCAAAAGAAAATGGGGGCATCTGTATTTGCATTGACTTTAGAGACCTCAACAAAGCATGTCCCAAGGATGAGTTTCCACTACCTAACATTGATATGATAGTGGACATGAGATCCTATCACTGATGGATGGCTTCTCTGGGTATAACCAAATAATGAATGCAAAGGAGGATCAACATAAGATGGCATTTACATGTCTATAGGGTACCTAATGTGGGAACATGATGCCATTTGGGCTAAAAAATGCAGGGGAAACATATCAAAGGGCCATGACACTAATCTTCCATGACATGATACAGAAAACTATTGAATATTATGTGGATGATATATTGGCCAAATCAAAGAAGAGAAAAAATCACATAGAAGCCCTAAGTGCTATTTTTTGACAGACTAGAGAAGTACAAGGTCAAACTCAACCCCAAGAAATGTGTCTTTGGGGTACAATCAGGTAAACTT
>CM021102.1:283784243-283804867 GCA_007115665.2 Sequoiadendron giganteum | reverse complement strand
GTTGAACTGCGTGGTCTTTGCATGTATAACGTAGCTAAGGCTAATCTATGGATCAACTCTCAAGACCCCTAGGATAGGTCTTTAAGTCAGTCTCTTCATCATAAATCTCAAAAATACCAAAACATTTGTAAAATATCTCAAAAAATCCAAAAAAAAGCCTCAAAACATTTGAAAAACCCAAAATGGTGCATCCATATCATCTCGCTTTCACCCACGATTGTTTCATTCCTAATAAATCAATCATCACCTTCATCCTTTGGTGAGTTAGTCAGAAGCAAGTCTAAGCAGGTTCAAAATTGAACATCCTAATCGTCAGAAATCTCAAGTCTAGGTCAGTAAGCAAGAAAGTTGATCAACTTGGAGTATCAATAGCTTATCATCCAATCAGATTAATCAAAACCCTAATCACAACATATCCTAGGATGTATCTTTCTCATGATGGACATAAGCATCAGGTACCCTGCAGTAGTTTAGTCTTGGCTAGCAGTATGAAGAACATTAGCTTGATTGTTTACTTTATCTGGTCTTTTTGACATCTTATTATTGTGCTCATTCCAAGGACCTCTCGATGATGCCTAAACAAAACAGGTTTAGAGAGAAAGGAAGGGGGAAATGATTATTATCTTTTTTATCTATTGTGCTTGTGGATTACTCTTGTAAAATAACTTATTCATGCATACTTTATTTGGAAGGTGGAGAGGATTTTTTAGATATCTTGTTGACCACATAGGAAAGCTTGCTTTCCTATGTTTTGGCTCGAGATGTTTAGAATGTTTGAACTACATCCTAAATGATGCTTTGTATGATAATTGTGAACAAGAATACTCCTATCTGATTGTTGAGTCAAATTCCATCACACTAGGTACAACGCCATCTTGGTGCTTTATACCTTGATGCATTGTACCTATGTGTGTTATCAAACATAACATAATTAGCCCTTTGAAAACATTGACTCCTGGTAAGAAAGTCACCATCATTCTAATGACTTGTGGGATCTCTAAGTTCTTCTATCTTCTTTCCATACTAACATGGTATCATTACAGTCAATCAGAGCATCGCCAATGTATCCATCCTGCATCCACCACATCATCAGCATAAGTGCATATCATATTATATGGATCATACCACATTATCATCATCTTAAATTATGAGAAATAATATAGATTTCCTATTCTAAATACCTTAAGAAATAATTACATCACATTCATCATACATGAATGATTAGGGACTTAATAGAAATCAGTAGCATCCATTACCATCATTAATCATTTTTCATATCAATACATCCATCATAGAAGCATACATCATATCACATGAGCATAAAATAAAAGAATGTCATAAACATCTTATAACACATAAGGAATTAAGAAATGCATCTACATATCATACATAAAAAGACATATCATAAAGGAGAATCATCTCATATATATCATCAAAAATATACTGTCATGGTACAAAATTTGGTCAAGTGTGTATCAAAATTCATAATACAATAGGGGAAATAATCGAGGCCCATGAATCAAAAATAGAAATCTTCTGTGATCAAGGGGCTAGTCCTACTAGCTGCTACCCTCTCCCACCTGCCTCTCACCATGGTCCTCTAGTGGCCTCATCCCTATTTGATGAGAAAAATCTGGCACACGATTTCCTGCTGGCATTGCCTATCTATAGTGTTGTCGATAATACTTAGCCTCTCTGACTACCTCTTTGTATGCTTGTAGAGAGACTAAACGGCCCTGGGATGATGAGGTCGTACTCTCCAACTACCTCCACCAACCATTCTCTTGATCCCTCTCAGATCGAGCTTGGTTTCTCTTGGCAATAACTATCACAACTTGTTGTTGAGCCTGGTTTCTCTCAGTAGTAATTATCACAACTTGCTGCCAAGCTTGATCCCTCTCTGCAGTCAATACCTGAATCTGACCCTGCAACTGTTGGATCAGTACATCTCTATGATCTGGCTACACCGCTAGCTATTGTTGTGGGACTTCCCTATCCCCATCTCTATGTTGGCCATCCTATACCCCTACCCATGGAGGTCACTATTGTGTCAGATCTCTGGGAGGTATTTGATGAGGAGGTGGTCCACCTCCTCCTTCATCCTTGTCCCCCATCTTGGCCACCTCTGCCTCCTGGACCTCTGCCCCTACCATTTGATCTACCTCTGGGCCTCTATCATGGGAGTACTGTGCCTGGAACTGTCAATCTCAAGAGAGGCCTAAACTAAGCTTTGTATGCCTAGGTCACTCTCGCATCTACCGGCCCCTGATCATATGGCCATAGTCTAGCCACAAGCTACCTGAATGAGGAAACTGCCTCATTTGTCAGGATGGCTTGGCCCCATGTTGTCTCTCATGTAGTATGGGCAAACATCGCCACATACTAATCATCTGGTATGTCCTAAATCTAGCCAAACTAACGAGCCACCCTATCCAAGAGATACTGCTTTATCATGGTATGCTCTTGACCCTGCATCCATCTGTCCTATCGGGAGAAGAACAACTACTTCGCATCATCATACCATGGGCCTTTTCCCATCCAAGGTCTCCAAATGAACTCCTTCGTCTCATCAAGAACTCATTGCCAATAGGCAAGGTCACTTGTACCAGTGTGAGTAAAATGGATCTTTGCCCCACCATATCGTGAGACAACAAGGTCATTAATATCAAGAACAACTGGTGTGATATCTGGACAAAGCACTGGAATTTTCTCCAATGTTGAGATGTGTAACAAAGTAACTTTGGCCCTAAGGGCCCAACTTTCCATGTATGAAAAATCATGTAAATCCCTGTATAAGGAGGCCAACATCACTGGTGCCCAAGCAAAGCACTCTCGATGGACACACATTTGTTGCCATGCCAATCCCTAGCCCAGACTGAAGTATTGGCCCCACCGATTGGGTACCACAAGACCAAAAATGATAGCTAAAATGATCAACCTATAGGTGGGCGCTCTACCCCGATATCCCTCCAAGTCAATCTATCCATCAGAAAGGATGAGCTCATCAACACCCATGACATCAAAGAAGGCATACCTACCCTCCTCTAGATCATAGATAACTCTGGCTCCATGAATGGGAAATCAAAGAATGCGCCAAACATCCTCAAGAGTGACGGTAACCTCACAAGTAGGAGGATGGAAGGAAGAAGTCTTATTGTGCCACCACTCGACCAAAGCGGTCATCATACCCAAGTGTGTCTGAACAAGAGGGACGTACGCAACATACTAGAGACCAATAATAGCAAGTTGCTCTTGGAGGTACATGTGCATACCCTATAATCTTCCAAGAACTAGCCATTTGTACTCCCTCGAATGAAGTATATCAAGCTCCTCCTGCACAAGGGAAATTACCGAGTCAAGTCTTGTAAAAAAATCTACCTCATGCATCAAATTTCAACATTTGAAATAGTAAGTGCGACACTATTTGCAAATGTGGCACAGTTTGAAAAGTTCTAAATTGCACCGCACAGCATACTATGACAAATCTAAATCCCTAACTGTGTCATGCAACACTATTTTCACATGCAACCAAGTTTGACCACTGGAACCCTAATCTCTTAACTATGTCGCATGGTGCTACTTGCATATGCGGCCCATTTTAGGACCACACGGCACAGACCAGGGATTTTCAGTGACACTATATAGCGTTTCTCAGCCTAAAATGGTTTTTTACCCTATTTAATGCACGAAAAAATGAGAAATTAAAAGTTGGGATGGGGGTACATACCATGGGTCCTACGTCAATTGGTTGTTGGTGTACTCATACTCTCTCCAACACATGCCTGGGAAGCTATCGTTGTGCCATCTCGATCAGGCATCAGAGCTCAAAATGCAAAAAATTATAAAGGCTAAAGGAACAAATGTATTAAATGTAACCCCTCAAGGTCTATTTAAGCCTACAAATTAGGGTTTTTTGACCTAATTTCGCCATTCGACTAGGGTTTTGGTCCCCCAATCCTTGTTTTGTCCAACCGAGGACCATTTCACATCTTTTTTGGCGTCCTAACATGTTTTTTGGCATCCTTGGGCGTTTTTCGACCTGTCGGGCACCTTGTCCTCTTTTTTTGCGAGATCATCCAAAAATTTAAAAAAAAACATCTGATCTGTCCAGGGGGCAATATACTAGCATAATCCTTTTGTTGGGGAAATAGTGGGGCATTCGAAAAAATCAAGAAATTTTGAACTCTAATCACAGCATTTTATTCTTTGAATCAATGCAACAAGTTCATTGCTTCAAAGAGGGGCAAAATGTAGACAAGGAAAATATACAATTTGATCTAGCACACTTGATCCTGATTACTAATGACATTTCTTCTTGAATCACACTCTCAGCTTATCATCATCTTTTTTCTCTTAATTAGATAAATCATTATTTATTTAATTAGGTATTTCTCGTATGTTGATTAAATTAATCAATTTAATTTAATTAACCCTAAAATCCCCTTTTAATTAAATAATTCATTTTATTTGATTGAATCCCTAAATTCATTAAATTAAATAAATTAAACCTTATTTGACTTAATCTAACATTATCCCCTTTAGTTAAATAAATCAAAAGAAAATATTTAATTAATCACTTTCCTCTCAATTCTAATTTAAATCAACTCATAAATTTGAATCAAAATTGTCAAATCTAATCCCTCATTAAATTGATCAAATCTTGATTAATTTATTCTAAATCACTAAAATTCTCTAGAGAATGCAACTTGCACAATAAATCAATTACTTTGATTTATTAAATTACCTATTTTCTCTCAACATGGAATAAAATGAGGAATATTCCTTCAAATTTGAATTCAAAATCTAAGTGGATTTGTACATCCAAAAAGGCATTCACTCCTCTTACATGTCCTTGTGCATTGAGCCAAGTGGCATTTATTTCATTCCTCTTTCCCTCTCACATGTCATTTCCTCAAATTCAAATTCCACCTAATGACATTTATTGGCACTTTGGACAAAATGTGCACAACCTTCAACTACTCACATCTTGACAAGTGGCACTTGCCCATTGGATGTTGAATGATCCCACATTGCTCAATTCCACTCTATCTTCCATTTTGGAAATCTATAAATGAGATACTCTTCCTCTCATTCTAACATCCACAATTTGAGTAAACTTACTATACTCAACTTCATCCTCATCCACACTTAGGGAAAAGTTACTCTCTTCACATTGAGAGCTATTTTTGTCTATTTCATAGTTAGCTTATGCCAAAATCTCATCGAGGAGATTCAATCATCCACCAATCATCACAAATCTTAAAAATGAGTTGGGAAAGGGCTAATTCTGACACACCAATTGGCACCAACTCCACCATGGGATCAAGAGTTTGCATGCTTAATTAGGATTTCATTCATATTTACATGTTTTGTCCTTCATTTTCCTATTTTAAGTATTGTAAATAGATTTCATGGGGAATCCTTCTTCTAACTTGCATATTATCTCACTAATGTGTTTATTTGTTGTCTTTGTGAAGGAATAGGACTGGGGTTCACAAAAAGAAAATTAGAATTTAATTTCACAACAAGCAACATTGTTCAAATGAATTTTGGATCTTGTGCATACTAACTTTTGTGGACCTTCTAGAATTAGAAGTTCACAAGGTTACAAGTATTTCATATTGCTTATTGATGATTACTCTAGGATGACGTGGGTTACCTTCTTAAGGGAGAAATCTGAAGCTCTAAAGAAGTTCAAGATCTTTAAGGATATGGTTGAGATAGAGACAAGTCTGAAGATTAAGTATCTAAGATCATATAGAGGTGGTGAATTCGCTTTTGGTGAGTTTAATTCTTTTTGTGAAGAACATGGGATAAAGAGACAATTATCTTCACCATGGACCCCTCAACAAAATGGATTTTTTTAAAGGAAGAACATGACAGTTCAAGATGTTTCTAGAACTATGATGTTGGAAGGAATTGTCCCTCATATCTATTGGAGAGAAGTTGTGAGTACTATTATTTATATCCTCAACTGGGTACAAATCAAAAGTAATACTGGTAAGACTCCTTTTGAGCTATGGTTTGGTCATAAGTCTGTTGTTAGATACTTAAAAATATTTAGGAGTAAATTCTATATCAGAAGAGATGAAGATATAGGAAAGTTTGATGCTATAAATGATGAAGAAATATTTCTTGGTTATTCTACTAAGAGTAAGCCCTACCAGTGCTATAATAAGATATTGAAGAAAATGGTTGAAAGTGCAAATGTTAAGGTTGATGAAGACATTGCTAGACCCTCTAGAACTTGTGGATATGATTTTGATGATCAAAATGTTAGTACAAACAAGAGTCGGAATTCAAATCAAGTTTAGATTGTTCTGGTGAATCAAGAAGATCAAGAAGAAGGAGATACTAGTGAAATCACAAAAGAGATATCACAAGAGCCTAAAATTAAAGAACACTCTAAGACTACAAGGTATGTGAGATTAAATAATTTAGAAAATCAAATTATAGGAGATAAGAATAAAGGTGTCAAGACTAGGAGAAGAATTATAGAAGAATACTATTTAATTTCAAAGGTTGGACCAAGTAACATTTGTCAATGAAGCATGCAAAGATGAACATTGGATTGAAGAAATGAAAAAAGAACTACAACAAATTGAGAAGAATAATACATGGATTCTTGTTCCTAGACCTAAAGACAAAAATGTAATTGGAACTAAATGGGTTTTTTAAAACAAGTTGAATGAAAAAGGTGAAGTTATCAAAAATAAAGCAAGATTGGTGTGTAAAGGATACTCTCATATGGAAGGAATTGACTTTGAAGAAATTTTTTCTCCTATTGCTATAATTGAAGCTATGAGATTGTTTCTTTCTTATGTTGCTTACAAAAACTACAAAGTTTATCAAATGGATGTCAAGTCAACATTTCTAAATGGTGAATTAGAAGAAGAGGTGTATATTGAGCAAACTGATGGATTTCAATTGAATGATCAGGGAGATATGGTTTGTCAGTTGAATAAATCATTGTATTGACTCAAACAAGCCCCTAGAGCTTGGTATGCCAGATTAGATAAGTATTTTTTGAAGCTCGGATTTAACAAAGATACTGTTGATAGTAATTTTTATTTCAATATTGATGAAGATAAAGATTTATTTGTAGAAGTCTTTGTTGATGATATCATTTTTGGAGGAGATGATGGTTTGTGTATGAAGTTTTCTAATGAGATGTAGAATGAGTTTGAGATGTCAATGATTGGAGAGTTGAAATTAATTTTGGGATTGCAAATTACTCAGCTAGATAAAGGAATATTTATATCTCAGTCCAAGTATATGAGAGAAATGCTAAAGAAGTTTGGTATGGAATATTCAAATCCATTCAGTACACCCATGGTGAATGGATGCAAGTTATCATAGAATGATGATTCTCTGAAGGAAAATCTGACTAGATACAGATCAATGATTGGTGGATTGCTTTACTTGACTCAAACTAGAC
This sequence comes from Sequoiadendron giganteum, assembly GCA_007115665.2. Taxonomy (NCBI): domain Eukaryota; kingdom Viridiplantae; phylum Streptophyta; class Pinopsida; order Cupressales; family Cupressaceae; genus Sequoiadendron; species Sequoiadendron giganteum. The sequence goes on along the minus strand of CM021102.1, from coordinate 283,797,429 downwards.
TAGACATCATGAATGATGTATGCATTGTTGCTAGATTTCGAGCTGATCCTAATGAATCTCATGTGACTACTATGAAGAGGATCTTCAGATACTTGAAAGGAATAGATTATTTTAGCCTATGGTATCCTAAAAATTATGATCTTAATTTAAGTGCATTTACTGTTGCTAATTGGGCAGGAGATATGAATGACAAGAAAAGTACTAGTGGTGGTGCATTTTTCTTGGGAAATAAGTTGATTTCATGGTTAAGTAAAAAGAAAAATGTCATTTTTTTGTCTACTACAGAGGTAGAATACATTCTTGTTGCTAAAAATTATACTCAAGTATTGTGGATGAAGTAGATGTTGAAAGATATCAAAGTTGTGTATGATGAACATATTTCCATATTTTGTGATAATTCAAGTGCTATAAATATTTCTAAGAATCTGGTGTTGCATTCATAGACCAAGTATATATCTATCAAGTACCACTTTTTGAGAGATAAAGTGAGTGATAAGTGAGACTGGAGTATGTGCCTACTAAGGAACAGATTGCAAACATATTTACTATGCCTTTTCCCAAGGATACTTTTGAGTATCTTAGAGGGAAGTTATGGGTGATTACCCCTCCTAATCAAAACTAAGATGCATAGTCTTTGCATCAGTCTATGCATTCATAGTCATATCTTGATCCGGATTGATGGTGTGGTGGCTACTACTCAGGGGGAGTAGTCAGATGATTCAGGTATGTGGTTCACAGCTTGTGTACCTTTTCCATTGATGTCAAAGGGGGAGAAGAGTAATGGGAAAAACTATGGGGAGAAAAATAGTATGAAAAACCTTGAAAGAACTAAGGGAGAGAAGAGCAATACCTAAGGGTGAGATTGTTGGAGAAGTGTTAGTTGTGTTGATGGTATTTTTCACATCATGTGTTTCCATAAATGTCAAAGGGGGAGATTTTTGGATGTTGTGGTTGTATTACCTATATGTGGTTGTCATTGATGTCAACACTATTAGCATTAATTTCTTTAAAACTATATATGTCAAGGATATTGAGAAAATTGTGATAAAATATGGTATAGGTTGTCTCTGAAGTAGTGAAGATTAGTGTGTTGGAAAGTTCAATATGTTGATGGTGAGAAGTTGTCTATTAAAGGGTTTTTTCTCAAGCCTATCTAGTTTCTACTCTGTAATTTTTAGAGGTGCACATGAAGATTTGAGCAATTTATAAGGTTCTATCTTCCAACAATTATTTTGTTACTAGAAATGGTGTTCACAGAAGAAAATAATGTGCTTCTAGTAATTTGAAGTATTGTGTATGTTCTTGAATTTTTTGTGGATGTTTCTAGATCATGTTCTATTTGTGTTGTACATCTTCATTGATCATTGTGCTCGTGATCTGATATTTTCTCTTGCATGGTGAAATTTTTCATGCTCATGGCTAACAAGATGATTGAACCATGTTGTGGATCTTCAAGGAAAAATATCTGAATGTTTTTTGTGTTTGAGGACATTTTTATGGGTCTCTACTATGTTGTGGCCAACCTTGGTTGATGCACATTGATAATCTTTATTGTTTTGGGCTAAAAGATTGCATTCATTCTATTATTTTGTTGAAGTTGACATGAAGCAATGAAATTTCTTGTTATGGATATATATAAGTGATTGTTTCTTCATTTGAGAAGTGTGAACAAGTTTGTGTGAGTGTGAAATCTGAAGAGTGTGACTGTTATGTGCGAATAAGGTTCAGATCATTCGAATTTAGAGAAAAGAGTGAAGAAGTGTTCATGTGCTTAACTAGAACTATACTCAGGCATTAGCAAATGCTACTTTCTTAGTTCAAATTATTCAAGTGGATTTAATTTGAAATTTTTATGTAAGATAGTGAGTTTTCCTTTGAGCATTGACCTCTAGCCAGTGTGCCTGAATGCATGTGCATTCCTCATTTTAATTTTCTTATATTTTTAATAGGGTATAACTTGTGGATTAACCTCCACTGTGGTTTTTCCCCTAACAAGGTTTCCACACAAAAATCTTGGTGTTAGGTGTGTTTTTGATGTGTTATTTTGATTAGAGGTAAAAAATGGGTTTTGAAGGGGCCTGGAACCCTTTACAAAATAAAGCAGCTGATAATAAAATAAAATAACATTACACAACAATCATCCCAACGATAGCAAACCAACAACCAAAAACAATCCAAAAAGAAGGAAGCCAACCAACAACACTACATATTTTTCATAATCTCTACAGCTTCCATATCGGTAGTGACCATATTCTATGTATTTTCCATAGTATAAAACACCTCTATACTAGAGGCTCTGGCCTGAGCTTTCATTTTGTTTCTAGTTCTAACCCCCGACCCACCAGTTTTTACCTATTCACTCAAAACATCGCCTTTAATAGCCTCCCTCTCACTAGCACAATCCACATCTAGCAACTTACCCCCAATAGCAGTATCATCAGCAAACATAGTCTCTTTTCTCTTCTTCATAGTAATCATAGGGGAGATCACCTTGGCAGAACCTGAAATACCCAAAACCTTAGAGGCATCTCCACTCTTCATCACAACTTTCCACATTTTATCAAATTTATCCTCAAGGGACAAGACTCTACCTTCCAAATTTTGTTTCAAATTAATGGTTTCCTCTACCATAGTATTAGCCATAATATTAAGAGACTCCATCAGATTTTCAATTTGGCTTTGGACAGCAGGTTCCTTAGCCTTACTAGCAACACCTCTAATTCTAATATTAATCCTATTAATTTCATGAAAGAACCACTTAAAAAATTTAAACTGCACATTAGCACTCTCACGGGCTGAGCCCAACGCATCAAACAACTCCTCCCTATCAACTTTCTCAACCTGATTCCCCATAACAACATCCTCATCAAAAGAACTAACCTGAACCTTATCAGCAGAAATATCCTTACCTTTACCAACCGGGATAGGAGACTTCATCTTTCAAATGGAGCAAGCAATTTTCCCCACAACAGTCTTCCTTTTCAACATCCTATCCCCATCCACTTTGTTATTTCCCACAACATATCCACCATCCACATCCCTTTCATTCCCCTTCATCATCCCAATGTTAGCACTCAGAGAGGCCTCACCATAGATACCTCCAGCTAGGGAAAGAGGGAAACTCTTCTCCAAGATTTGGCAAACAGTTCTCAACTCCCTTCTCTTCTGGCTCCCCTCCTCAGTCTCTTGCACATGTCTAGTCATTGGGGGAGTAGAGGCCATTTTTTCCTTAGCCCCCTTAGGATGAGCCTTCACAACCACATCATCACTACAAGTAGTATAACCCTCTTTATCATTTGATTTCCTATTCCCAGTTTTACCCGAAATAGGGGAAGAGGGTCCCTCCTCAAAATAGGCATAGGATTCTGGGACATATTCAGCATCATCATCCCTATTAGACTTAGAATCTTTTCTCAAAATAATCCTCCTCTTCTTATCTATTTTACTAACCCTTTCCTCACCTAAATCTGTCTCATAACCCTCCTGGGGTTTAGCAACATTTTCCTTTAGAGACACAATATTTATATGAACCTCATGCACTTTGACATGTTCATAGATCAGGAGAATTAACCCCGCATGCAAGACAGGGTTCTTGGGGTTTTTCATATATTCCTTAATCCTCGTGTCAAGTGACATCAACAAATAATAAGGAAAGGAAACCCATTTCTTATACCGGAAATAGTTAAGAAAAAGGAAATGGTAATTGTTAATCATCGTATACCTTCCTTCCAAGGTGACATACCTCATAATCTCTTCTACCACATCACACCATAATGCTTTCAAAGATCTCCTCTGATAACCACCACTATTCACCTTTTTCAAAATAGCAGCCTCATTCCCTTTGAAGAAAATAAACATCTCATCCTGCAAATCTTTTTTGTCTCTAAACACCTTCATACCCTGCATAGCCAAACCAATAATTTGGGCTATGAATTATTTTTCAACCATAACTTCCCTTCCACCCAAATTCAAGGTTCTCTCATTTCACCCTTAAGCAACCATATTGGTGACCTGAGGATTGTAGCCATGCAATTTCTCCATATACATAGTTAAGCCACCCTTCTCTAAAATCTCCCACAGCTCCTTCCTATGCTTAGTAGAAACACGTGACTTAGGCTTGGCATGATTTATGTCCCCACCCATTGAAAAATGAAGTGAAGCACATAGCCAAAACCAAACGAGACTGATACAAACACCACCTAGAGCGAGAATAATCAATAGAAGAATCCAAAAGCTAATACAAATATCAACCAGAATTTGTGCAAAGCCAGCCAAAAGATAGATATGCAATAATGAATTATCACTCTAATCCCAGTGAAATTCATCCCCCATACTTAAAAATTTAACATCCTCATTCAAACCATTCAACCACGTGACTAAGGACATGCACCCCTCAAAGACAGCTAGGAATGACATAAGATTAGCATTCATTAATAATAGTAGTAGTTGCTTCAAAAGGAATAGGATCATTTAAATCCCATTTCTTTTTTCCTCTAACACCAAAGTTGTTGAAGAAATCAGCTAACATATTTCCCTCTCTTAAAATATGAGAGATATAAACATTATCCAAGGAATTAATAATTTCAATAGAGTCCCTAACCAAGGCCTCAATAGTCCAAGATGGAGGTGAGGCCTTCTTCAAATTGTTTATAATATTTAGAGATTCACCTTCCACCTAGACCTTCCTATACCCTTTACTTTGATCCAATTTGATTCCAGGATAGACTGTAGACACCTCCACGTAGTGGTTTTTTTGGATTTCCAAAGGGAGTGCCACAATAGAGATAGGCCTACCATTAGAATTTCTAATCACTCCCCTGCATCCTACAAGTCCCAGATTTCCTTTAGCCACACCATCAAAATTCAATTTAACCCAACCATCCAGTGGCACCTTCCAAGCAACATCTTCTCTTGAAGATTTCCCTTTAGAGACCGAAAGATATATATCACAAGTCAGCTTCCACTTTTGAGAAATATAGATATCATAGGGACTAAGATTAATCTTATGACCAACATAAAAGGAGATTCCAGAAAGAAATTTTTCCTTAATTCCCACACAAATTTTATGAGCCAGAGCTAAATCTGGAAGAGCAGAATTTCTAAAAATTCTATTGTTTCACTCCAAACACACCCCCGAAATCAAATGAGGCAAAGTGAGAGATCACAAGATCTACAATGCTGGATTAAGAGAAGGGCCAACCCACTGAAACCATAAATATTTGATAGACCCAAGAAACACCCAGCTAATGTTCCTAAGTGAGATCACATGCTTCCAAATCACCTCAACATATCTACACCCAATCAACAAATGACAAGTGTTTTTCGCTTCCTCTTCACAGCGAAATCATTTATTGGGCATTAAAAAACCTCTTTAAATGAGATTATCAGTAATAAAATTTTGTTCTGATAGAAAATCCAAAAGAAAATGTGGACCTTAGGGATCAATCTTGAGGTCCAAACAAAAGCCAAAAAAGGCAGCAGTCCAGTAAAGGATTCATTGAGATTAAAATCCAAAGCAAAAGAGAAGTTACCCACAAAGGAATGATTCCAAACAAACCTATCAGGAGAAGGAGTAGAAGGAATATGAACCAAAGAAATAGCCTTATAAATCATTTCTAGCCTTGGGTCCACCTCATACAATTTCCTCCAATAACCTCCATCAATATAGTCAACAACAAATCTACCAAATTGTTGCACACAGAGGTCCATAAAGGGAAGAGCCCATGGATCATTGTTGAGAGGTCCATTACCAAACCAATTATCCTCCCATTACCCAACTGCCAAAAATGACCCTTAGCTACAAGGCTTCGAGCCTTCAACATAGAACCATATAGAGGATTAAACTCACGAGATAGAAAATCTCTAATCCCATCAGCACCATGTAAGTATTTGCTCCAAGCAATTTTTTCCCACTCATTTTTGGCCAACAAAATATTCCACAACTGTTTACCCAAAAGGGCAGTGTTGAAAGTTCTAAATTTATGGATTCCCAACCCACCAGCCTTTCTAGGGTGACAAACATCATCCCAAGCAACCAAATGAGTTTTTTTTAATCTTCAACACCCATCTAAATGATTTTTTTTTGAATTCCTTCCAAGATATCAACAAATTTCCTTGACATGTGAAAGAGACTAAGAGCATAGACTAGAATATTCTGAAAGGAGGATTTAATCAACTAAACTTTACCAGCTTGGCTCAACAAAGCCCCCTTCCATCCAACCAACTTGGAATTAAATTTTTTAATCAACCCCCTCCATAAGGAATCAGGAGCCTTAGAGCATAAGGGGAGCCTCAAGTAAAAAGAAATAATTTCACCAATTTGACTCTGCAAAATTCTAGCAATCCTAATTTGTCTTTGAATCAGAGTGTTGAAAAAGAAAATCACACTCTTCTATAAATTGACCTTCTACCCAAACACAGCTTCATACATTTGGAGAATCTATTTGATAGACTCAGCTTCCTTAATCGATGCATGCCCAAGCAAAAGAGAATCGTCCACAATTTTTTGATGAGAGCAAACAAGGTTAGCAGAAGAGGGGGCTAACCCAAACATAAAACCAGAATTAAAAAATATTTGGATAAGACAACCCAAAGACTCAACTATAATGATAAATAGGAAGGGATAGATAGGGTCCCCTTGCCTCAACCCCCTAGAACAATCCAAGAGAGGAGAAGGATACCCATTCATGAGCACATAGAACCAAGAAGTCGAAATAATTTGATGCACCAAAGCCTCCATTTTCTCCCCAAAACCAAAGGAGAGAAGAATCTTAGACAAAAAACCCCAATTCACTCTATCATAAGCTTTTATCAAATCAAGCTTGAGGATAAAGCCAGCCTATTTATTAACAGCAAGAGAATGGATATTCTCATGAACAGTGAGAATAGAATCCAAAAATTTCCTACCAACCACAAAGTCATTCTACTGAGGAGAAATGATGAGAGGAAAAACAAATTGCAACCTCAATGCTAGAACCTTGGAGAAAATATTATAAATCAAGTTGTAACGAATGATAGGATGGAACTCCTCAAAAGAAGTAGCACCAGGCCTTTTAGGGATCAAAACAATAAAGGATCAGTTCATCTCCTTTAAAAGGGAACCCATTCTGAAGAACTCCTTAGTATCCGCAACAACATCTATCGCAATAGTTTCCCAAAAGTACTGAAAAATGAACATGGGAAAGCCATCAGGGCCTAGAGCCTTATTACCTTCAAAGGAAAAAATAGCACATCTAATTTCATTCGTTGAAGGAATACAAACTAATTGCCTATCGATTTCCTCATCCACCAACTAGGGAATATCCCTCAAAATATCCTCTTGACATGCCAAGTCAAGCTCTCCCTCCATCAAAAGCAATTGAGAAAAATAGGAAGCAACAACAAATTACAAATCAACATCATTCTCCAAAGCTTAATTATTATATTTAATTAAATTGATCCTATTAGAAGCCCTTTGTTTTAGTGTAGAGATATGAAAAAACTTAGTATTTCTATCACCACTCTTCAACCACATGATCCTCAAACATTGCTTCCAAAATTCTTCCTCCTTCACAACTATATTATGCAGCTTGGACAACAAAATATTTTCCTTTAGCATCACATCCTAATCATACCCAGATGTTTGAATGGCTTGCTGAACAGAGAGAAGCTCCTTAGAAACCCCATCTTTCTCCATAAAAATATGACTAAAATAGGTACGGTTCCATTTTCTAACATCAAACTTGACATTAGCCAATTTTTTAACCTCTCTCTACATAGCCAAACCATCCACATTAATATTCCACCAATCTTTAACCAAATTGCCCAGATCAGGATGACAAGTCCACATTTTCTCAAATCTAAAAGGAAAGTTATTCTTGCCACCCAATAAATCCACAAACAAAGCCAGGGGGAAGTGATCCGATCCTAATCTAGTAAGAGTTGAGACAAAAAAATAATATTGTACAATCCATTCAAGGGTTAAAAGAGCATGATCCAACTTGACCTGGATAAGGGCATTACCTACATGCCTATTCGACCAAGTATAGGAAGCCCCTTTAAAATTCAAATCAAGAAGAGTCAAGTCATTAATGAACTGTATTAGGTCAAATCTTCTATCATCCATGTTTTGCAAGCCACCCAACTTATCAGCATCATGCAGAGGAGTATTGAAGTCCCCAATGACCAACCAATTACCAATATTATGATAAGATTTAAAAGAAGCAAGATTCTCCCAAAGCTTTTTTCTAGCACTCTTGCAATTAGAAGCATAAATATTAGAAAAAGTCTAGGAAAACTTATCATGAAGGTGGAAGAAAGAAGTAGCCACTTGATTACTATCATTAAGCACCTCCAAACCTCTAATCACCCAAAGATTCCAAAAAGTCACAATCCCACCAGAAGCACCAACCACCTCAGAACAATGCATGCCATAGTCCTTGAAAAGTTTCAGTTTTAACCTAGAAATTTTATCCAAACCCATTTTAGTTTCTTGAATTAAAACAATATCAGGGCAATGATCTCTAACCAGATTAGCAAGGAGATCATTCTTATGAGGGTGATTCAAACCCCTTTGTTAGGAATAAGGTGTCTCAACCTTGGATAATTCCTATTCTTATTATTTGTTTTGTAAAATGTATTCTTGCAAATAATGTAATTAAGTGTGAGTGTACATGTCTATTTTGCATGTTGATGTGTCACTCCACTTAATGTGTCGACATCTTGAATTGTGTGTAAGGAGATCATGGCTGAAACGGTTATGACGGATTCCTATGACACGTAAGAGCTATGTCTGGAAGATTCAATGACAGGTGAAGACATGTGGCAACTGATAAAGTTGAGTACTGTACACTCTTCCACGATAGTGGGGTTCCTATTTTCTCGGAGAATGGTAAAACCCTAATATAGTTATCTTCGGAAGTTGCCCTAAAAGGGAAGCGCATGATATAAGCGTTTTTTAGGGTTGCGAAGATTTGTGATGTGAGTGTATTGTTGGAACGTTTTTCATGCTTTCGCATTTTGTCTTCAAGGTTGGAAATCTCACGAAGAAAGAACTTGCATTGCAAGTGTGTTGTAACCGTTGTGTTGAAGATAATACATTGTCGCGAGGTTTGGAGTCTTGGGGTTTTAGAAAGGTTTCCCGGGGTAAATCATTGTGTCATTCTTTATTTTCTGTATGTATGGTATATTGCTGCAATATCATTGTTAAGTAGATTAACGAATCTGAAATTGTAAGGGTTTAAAACATATTTGCACCATACTTTCCTTAAGAGATTAGTGTAGGAAGCTGTTTCCACACCTGAGTTTCCTTTCAAGTGGTATCAGAGCCTGGTCAACTTTTGATCCTAGTTGTTGGGTAGGGTTTTTTGAGCTAATCTCAAGTTGAGTGGGAGTTTCTTTGTGCAGAGCATTCTGAATCTTATTTGCAGATTGAGATGGCAAGTTCCTCATACAGTAGAATGGAGGTGGAGAAATTTAATGGCACTAATTTCGAGTTGTGGAAACTCAAGATGGAAGACATGCTTGAAGACCGCGATCTATGGGAGGCTACTTCACTTGATGTGAAACCTATAGTGATACCTCAAGCGGATTGGGATATCAAGGATCGGAAGGCTAAGGGTCTCATCAGACTCTGTCTAGCAGATGCCGTTCTTCTGAATGTTCTTGATGAGACTACTGCAAATTCTTTGTGGAAACGGCTTGGGTCTGTGTATTAGGCCAAATCTCTGGTGAATAAGTTGTTCCTGAGAAAGAAGTTGTATTCTTTAAGAATGGAGGAAGGTGGATCCGTAACTGATCATCTCAATGCATTCAATTTATTGATTGCACAGTTGGCATCATCTGGTGCCAAGATTGAGGAGGAGGATCGATGTATGACCCTGCTTTGTTCCTTGCCGGATTCCTGGGACCATCTTGTGATGGCTCTCGGAAGTACTATAGTCACATTTTGTATGGATGATGTGGTGTCTTCGCTACTGTCTGAGGAGATGCGAAGAAAGACTTCGGATTCGTCTAAGGAAGCCCTTGTTGTTCGCGGGAGATCCAACGACAAAGGAAAGCAGAATGACAATAAGTCAAAGAAGGGCAGATCCAAATCCCGTGGGAGTTCTAAGACTCCTGGAAAGTCCAAGGCGAAATGTTGGAACTGTGATAATCACGGAAGACTTTTCCGGGAGGAATTTGCAAAGAACCGAAGAAGAAGAAGAAAGGCTCAGATTTAGCTTCCGAAAAATCTCAAGAAGATGGAGATGCTTTTATTGCAGCTTTGGCAGCCCATGCATCTGATGATGTGTGGTTGGTAGACTCGGGTGCTTCTTTTCACATGACCTCTCATCGAAACTGGTTCTCAAAATATGAAGAGTTTGATGGTGGAAAGGTGTACTTGGGTGATGATTCTCACCTAAATATAGTTGGACGCGGAAGGGTCACTATCCGATTTCCTGATGGATGAGTAAAGGGAATCAATGGAGTTATGCACATTCTGGGTTTGGCATGAAACCTATTATCTGTAAGTATGTTGAATGATGTAGGTGTGCAAGTTGTCTTTTTGAAAGATGGATGCAAGATGATGAGAGATTCTATGGTGCTCACTAAAGGTACTAGGAGAGGTACTTTGTTTCAGCTTGATGCATGCATTGCTCAGTGCAATAGTTCTTCTATTTCAAAGAAGAGAGCGCCTATCACTTCATCCCCACCATCTAAATGAGTAGTAAAGAAGACTATGGCAATGGGTTCTGATGGCAGTGTAGTAAGTGTACCTAAGGGTGCAAACACTTTGGAAGGCAAGCTTCCTATAGAAAAGACAATGTTGTGGCATATGAGATTTGGCCACATTGGTGAGAAGGGTCTTAGGACCTTGAAAACTAAAAATCTCGTTGAGGGGCTAAATGATTGTAATCTCGAATTCGATTTCTGTGAACACTATGTTTATGGTAAGCAAAATCGTGTTTAGTTCTACTCCAGTTCTCACAAGTCTTCTGGACTTTTGGATCTTATTCATTCTGATGTTTTTGGTCCTATAAAAGTTCCTTCTATCTCCAGTTCTGTATATTTTGTATCTTTTATAGATGATTACAGTAGAAGGACTTGGATATATTTCCTAAAAAGTAAGACACAGGTTTTCAGTCGGTTCAAGGAATTTAAGGCTCTCATGGAGAATCAGACTGGTAAAAGAATCAAGTGTGTGAGAACTGATAATGGTGGTGAGTTTTGTTCCACAGAGTTTGAACAGTTCTGTAAAGAACGAGGAATCGAGAGACATAAGACAACTCCTTACACTCCGCAGCAAAATGGAGTTGCAGAGAGAATGAACAGGACACTGATGGAGAAGGCTAGGAGTATGCTTAGTGGAGCTGGCCTAGAACAAAAATTTTGGGCCGAAGCTGTTGCCACTGCTTGCTATCTGGTTAACAGATCTCCTACATCGGCTCTTGTTGGTAAGACACCCATGGAGGTGTGGTCTGGTAAGAAGCCTTCAATTAGACATCTTCGTGTTTTTGGTTGTGAAGCTTATGCACATGTTCCAAAGGAGAAAAGATCTAAGTTGGAAAACAAAGCTGTCAAATGTATTTTCATCGGATATAGTGTTGGTGTGAAAGGATACAAGCTTTGGAATCCTATGACTAGTAAGGTGTTGCATAGTAGAAATGTTATTTTCAGAGAGCTAACATCTTCTCCTATTGTGCTACAACCAGATGAAAAAGAAAAGGAAAAAGATGTTCAGTTTCCTCCTACCCCTGAGAAGACTGAACAGAGAGACCATGTTGGGTCTAATGATGAGGAGAGCTCTAGCAGCTCTGATAGTTCGGAAGAAGAGGAAGAACAACCTTAACCTTAGCCCTTGAGGAGATCCACGAGAGAAAGAAAGCAACCGGAAAGGTTTGGTTATTCTATGTTAGATTCCAGTTGTGCTTTTGCTTTGATTACTAACACTGATGAGCCTAGATCTGTGAAAGAGGCTTTGGGCATGGAAGATGCAGGTTCCTGGATTGAGGCTATGGATGATGAGATGGTTTCATTGGAGAAAAACAAAACTTGGGACCTTGTACCTTTGCCTAAAGGGAGAAAATCTGTTGGCTGTAAATGGGTATTCAAGAAGAAATTCTGTGCAGATGGCAGTGTTGAAAGGTACAAAGCTAGATTGGTTGCAAAGGGGTATTCACAGGTAGAGGGAATAGATTATGGTGAAATATTCTCTCCTGTTGCAAAGTTGACATCCATTAGATTTCTGTTATCTCTTGTTGCATCATATGATTTAGAGATAGAACAGATGGATGTGAAGACAGCTTTCCTTCATGGTGATTTGGAGGAAGAGATTTATATGTCACAGCCTGAGCACTACATTATTAAAGGTAATGAATCCTTAGTTTGCAGATTAAAGAAATCTCTATATGGTTTGAAGCAATCTCCTAGGATGTGGTACCTTAAGTTTGATGCCTTTGTGTTGTCAATTGGATTTGTAAGATCGAAATCAGATCATTGTGTTTAGTTCAGAGTTGAAAATGATCGCCTTCTTATTGTTGCATTATATGTTGATGATATGTTGCTATTTGGGAAGGGTAAGGGTATGATTTCTGATTTTAAATCTCAGTTGTCAGCACAGTTTGAGATGAAAGATCTTGGGGCAGCAAGGTACATCTTGGGTATGGAAATCAGTAGAGACAGGTCTAACAGAAAACTCTAGTTGAGTCAGAGTAAGTATGTGAAGTCTGTGTTGGACAGGTTCAGCATGGCAGATTGTAGACCACTATGTGTTCCTGTTTCAATGGGAACAAAGTTATATGTAGATGATTGTCCAAAATCTCCTAGTGAGGTGGAGGACATGAGTAGAGTACCTTATGCTAGTGCAGTTGGCAGTCTTATGTATGCTATGGTCTGTACTAGACCAGACATTGCCCAAGTAGTGGGAGTCCTGAGTCAGTTTATGGCTAACCCTGGACGGGTACATTGGGATGCAGTTAAGCGAGTATTCAGATATTTGAGGGGTACATTAGATTACTCCATATGTTACCATGGTAACTCTTCTGGATCTCCGCATTCAGTTTGTATTCGTGGGTTTGTGGATTCAGATTGGGTAGGTGATATTAACAGCAGGAGATCCACCAGTGCTTATGTGTTCACTATGTTTGGTGGTACCATCAGTTGGATGAGTAAGCGACAACCTGTGGTTGCTTTGTCCACTACAGAAGCTGAGTACATGGCTGCTACT
>CM021102.1:283705733-283784143 GCA_007115665.2 Sequoiadendron giganteum | reverse complement strand
TTGCATTATATGTTGATGATATGTTGCTGTTTGGGCAGGGTAAGGGTATGATTTCTGATTTTAAATCTCAGTTGTCAGCACAGTTTGAGATGAAAGATCTTGGGGCAGCAAGGTACATCTTGGGTATGGAAATCAGTAGAGACAGGTCTAACAGAAAACTCTGGTTGAGTCAGAGTAAGTATGTGAAGTCTGTGTTGGGCAGGTTCAGCATGGCAGATTGTAGACCACTATGTGTTCCTGTTTCAATGGGAACAAAGTTATCTGTAGATGATTGTCCAAAATCTCCTAGTGAGGTGGAGGACATGAGTAGAGTACCTTATGCTAGTGCAGTTGGCGGTCTTATGTATGCTATGGTCTGTACTAGACCAGACATTGCCCAAGCAGTGGGAGTCCTAAGCCGGTTTATGGCTAACCCTGGACGGGTACATTGGGATGCAGTTAAGCGAGTATTCAGATATTTGAGGGGTACATCAGATTACTCCATATGTTACCATGGTAACTCTTCTGGATCTCCACATTCAGTCTGTATTCGTGGATTTGTGGATTCAGATTGGGCAGGTGATATTAACAGCAGGAGATCCACCGGTGCTTATGTTTTCACTATGTTTGGTGGTGCCATCAGTTGGATGAGTAAGCGACAACCTGTGGTTGCTTTGTCCACTACAGAAGCTGAGTACATGGCTGCTACTCATGCTTGTAAGGAAGCCATTTGGCTTAGGAGATTGTGTTCTGATGTTGGTGTTGATGCAGAACAGATTACTATTTGGTGTGACGGTCAGAGTGCTATTTGCCTTGCGAAGAATCCAACTTTCCATGCCAGAACGAAGCACATTGATGTGCAGTTTCACTTTGTGAGAGATATGGTGGAAGATGGAAAGATAAATTTGGAGAAGGTAGATACTGTGAAGAATGTTGCAGATGCATTAACGAAACCAGTGGGCACTGTGAAGTTTAGATGGTGTTTGGAGTCTATGGGCCTTTTGGCCTATAGCGGTTAATTCCTGTTATGTTCCTATTACTCTTACAAGGTGTTCGACAAGTGGGAGAATGTTAGGAATAAGGTGTCTCAACCTTGGATAATTCCTATTCTTATTATTTGTTTTGTAAAATGTATTTCTTGCAAATAATGTAATTAAGTGTGAGTGTACATGTCTGGTTTGCATGTTGATGTGTCACTCCACTTAATGTGTCGACATCTTGAATTATTAATAGGAGATCATACCATTTGAAAGCGGTTATAATGATTCCTATGACGTAGAGCTATGTACGGAAGATTCAATGTGGTGAACATGTGGTGATAAGGATTAGTCTTTGTACACTCTTCACGATAGTGAAGTTCGAGAACATCGCCCGTAAAATTTCGAGTTCCTATTTTCTCGGAGAATGGTAAAACCCTAATACAGTTATCTTCGGAAGTTGCCCTAAAAGGGAAGCGCATGATATAAGCGTTTTTTAGGGTTGCGAAGATTTGTAATGTGAGTGTATTGTTGGAACATTTTTTTATGTTGCCGCATTTTGTCTTCAAGAGTTGGAAATCTCCTGAAAGAACTTGCATTGCAAGTGTGTTGTAACCGTTGTGTTGAAGATAATACATTGTGCAGGTTTTGGAGTGCTGGGGTTTTTTACCGAAAGGTTTTCCCCAGGGTAAATCATTGTGTCATTCTTCATTTTCTGTATGTATGGTATATTGCCGCAATATCTTTGTTAAGTAGATTAACGAATCTGAAATTGTAAGGGTTTAAAACGAATTTGCACCATACTTTCCTTAAGAGATTAGTGTAGGAAGCTGTTTCCGCACCTGAGTTTCCTTACACCCTTATATTCCAGGAGATAATCTTCATGGGAGTTTATATGAAGTGCTCTTAGAGCACATATCCAACAGAGTTCTTTGTGTACCATTAGCTATATCTATTTGACTCTCATTTTCCCTAACAACATTAGCTGGGGCCTGACCTCTACCATGCAGATTAGACCCACAATTTATCCTCTACCTATTCCTTGTCACAACTCTTGGTGAAGGAGAGTTCCACTTCCTTTGTTTCCTCAAACTCCTTTACCTCAAGCTTCAACTCCAACCCCTCTATTTTTGACACCACACTTTGAGGAATCCCCCCCAGGAGGAGAACTAGATTCAACAAACACAAAAGAAATATTTTCCTCCAACATCACAAATCTTACCTCATTAGACACAATTGAGTGTAGATAGTTCTTCTATACTAACATCCATGCCAATGTTTAATGCATAATTCTAAATGAATGTGTCGATGATCTCTTTGAACGTTTTGATGTCGGTAGGCAAGTGAGAGAACCACTCCATGGCAAGGCCCACCAAGCTTCAAGGAAATAGATGCATCAGATATGTATCATTATATGTGACTTCCACACAATGTACTTAGAATTCCCTGATGTGATCCTCAGGGTTTCCCAACCCATGATATTTGTCAAATTTAGGGATTTCAAAACCCTTTGGGAATGGTACCATTGCAAGGATCATGTCAAAAGGATAATGACATAGATTGCTAGGTTTCCTTGTTATTTTCCCTGATTGGAGATTGGGCACTTGATATGAAATAAATTTGATTTGTGTTGTCACATCGTCTTGGGGATCAAGAGGTGGAGTGAATGTGTTCTAAGGTTTTTGATTGATGGGTGGATCATTAGGTATGTTTGTGGGAATTCTTTGTAAACTTTTTTGTGTGATTAAGGCTTGATGATATGTCTACTTTTGTTTTTGTACCAACAATGCTTGTTTTTGGTCTTGTTGCTGCTATGCCAACAAAGCTTGTTGTTTTTCTTGCTCCTATTGTGCTAACAAATCTTCTCGTTGGTATTTTTGTTGATTTTCTTTCTCTTACACTTGATATTGTTGTAAGGCTTGTTGTTAGGCTTCTTGCAATAGCACTTGGTATTGAGCTTGTGCTTGTCCTTGCTAATCTTTATATTGGGATTGAGATTGAGCCTTTGCTTGTTGGGCTACTTGTGCAGTTTGGGTAGCCTATGTGGCTTGAGCTTCTTGCGCAGCTTGGGTGGCTTGTTGTTTTTGTGGTAAAGCTTGGGCTTGGGTAACCTTTTGTACTTGTTGTGCGGTTAATTATGCTTGTGATTGTTAGGTAGTTAGCTATGCAGCTTGTTGGTCTTGCATTTTTTGGAGTGCCTTCTGATAGGTAGCTCGTTGAGCTGCTTGCAACATGATATCAAATGTGTTTTCCATGTTGGGTTTTGGCAATGGTGGTGGTGGATTAGGAATACTGTTGGTTGTTGTGATGAGAGGGATCATTGTATTGATAATTGGTGTTTGGGTATTGGATGGTGTAATGATATGCTTGGTCCTTGGGAGACCATGTCTTTAGATACTTGGGGGATGGTAGATGATGTGTTGGTTGTTGGGGTTGCTTGGATGGTCACCACCTATTGTTGTGATATCAGTGGCAAGATAGGAAGATTTGATATGATGTTTTGATTCATGATCAGAGGGTTGCTAATATTTTTTGATTGATGGTGGGTAAAGGAGGAAGGCCTAACCCAACGGGTGATGTAGATGTTAATGGAGAAGGTGGAATTGGTGGGAAAATGAGAGATGTATTCCCTTGAAGAGATGACAATGATGATGAGGGATTGAAGATTCCCCCTGCTCCAAATAATTCACCTTCTCCATGTGAGGTTATGGGGAGAGAGGTTTGCATGTTGAGAGGATAAACCGGTGTTGTGGATGGATGGGTAGGATCATGAAATGCAAGCGAAACAAATGGGTGCAATGGATTCAATGGGACAAATTGGCCCAATACGGTGTTTGCACCAAATCTTATTTTTTCACAAGGGGATGTGCTTGAAATTCATTAAGCAATGAGCTTGTTGATGATTGGTGGAGTTGGAGCAATGGATGATGTGATTTATGGGATGATTTGGGTGATGCTTTGATATGGATGTGTTGGTGGGATTGGAGGCATGATCCCAAGGGGTTTCTCCACAAGGGTGCATACGTCATAATCAAAGGGGAGTTTAGCTCCTTCTTTTACCAATTCAATCATGTATTGGGAGGGATTTAGCCTCATCATGGCATTGATAATTCTATGAGTTTTGGGATTTTGCACCATTTCAAGGATTTCATCTTGTGCCATCCCCAAGATATTTTTGGTGATTTCCTCTACTTGACCTTCCTCTTGAGTATTTTGTGATGATAGAGGAATATTGCTTAGGGTATTTCTTGATCTAATGGGATTCATTTCGGGAGCGGTTTGGCTTAAATCACTTGAAGTTGATGTTTCTTTGTTGATTTCCATGTTCTTCTTGTGTTGTGATCTAGTTTGCACCATAAAATAGGGATCAATTTTCAAGAATATGTGAGATGAACCTATAATCCTTTAGATTGATCTAACTTTAGGCACAAAAGAGAAAAACTAGGATGATTAAGGATCAAAGGTGATAATGAGACAAACAGAAGATGGATGGTGTGAATGATTAAACTCTTGAGAAATCTTGAAGGAGATACTAGACTTTAGGCCTTGATTTGATTTGATTTGATTTTTACCTTGGCTTGATCAGATTTTGATTTGGATAGTGAACTCATAAACTCTAAGAGTTTGGATGTTGTCCTAGAGTAAACTTGTACGCAAGATGATAATTTGAATAAGCGTGTAAAGAAGGATTCATCTAAACACCCCTAGCCAAAAAGGATGATTTTTGGTTTGATTTTTCTTTTAGATAATGAACTTATAAACCTCAAGAGGTATACTTATTCACAAGGATTGATAATTTTATCAAATATGTGGAGAAGGATTCATCTACACACATTTTATCAAACAAGATGATTTGGATTTGCCAAAATTCTAGCATGGAAGATTTTTTCAAGATTTCCAAGAGTTGTTGATGAGATGATTTTGATTTAAAGTTTGATGGATGGATGAGAATGATGACTTTGATCCTAGATTAGACCTATGTAAAACTCCTTTCTACAAGACCTCGATATTGAAGAACATGCTTGGTACTCCCTATGTGAGAAAAGAAAACTTTTGAACGAGACTTGGATTTTGTTGACAATAAAACTCATACAAATTAGGATTGTTCTTTGATGCATGTTTGTAAAATTTGGAAGTCAATCTTTCTCTAAATTCGTAAAGCATAGACAAACATTTCTTGTGAGATTTTTGACTGAGACCTTTGGATTTTGGTTTTCAGATTTTGATCTTTTTGGAAATCATTTAGAAGATCACATGTGTGAGGTTCAAATGTTTCTTAGATTTTCTTAATGAATTATTTTTACCACAAACACTCTCTTGATTGGCTCTTCAAAATAGATGTCTAATTTCCTAGATTCTTATCATCCCACAAATTCCATTATGTGAGAATCAAATAAATTAAGGGAAAAAAATTCTAATATTGTTGACTTTAGTGAGAAAAAGTTATGATATAAATCCAAATACCTAAAATCCTCTAAGGATGAAATCCCTAGGGCAAGCAAGAGCACTTGGATTCATCAAAGGTATGTGTTCCACCTAAAGGGTTTGAAATTTTAAAGACTTCATGAATGTTTTTTTTCAAGTGTTTTAGATCCAAGCAAAGTATTTTGATTTCAAAGAATATGTACAACCCTAGGATGAAAGGAGGCAATATTTGTTGATTTCCCACTTCGATAAATCCAGCTACGCCTACTCTTAGTGGATGATTAGATGCTTGACCACATAGGATCCCCCTTACAGTGAACCCACTTCTTAGGTCAGCCAAGCATCAGTACCCATAAAACTCCCATGGCATACTTCTTATATCTATCAAGAGCCATAAAAATGTAGGATAGCTTTCAAACAATCATTCTTGCATCAACAAATAGATAGGGTTTTTGGCTTTTACACAATATTGGCTTCTAATCAAGGCACCCATTCGGAAAGCCACATGAGAGGCAAGATCAACTCATACAAAGAGTATCACTTGCTTGTCCATAGGATTTCTTGTAATGATGATATTTCCTCAACATTTGAATTTATATACCAGTTGGGAGAAGCTTAGTGTTTAGCTCATTACCGGTTTGAGTCGTTCCCTTGGGGTGAGTAATTCTTACCACCAAGGAAAGATCTCTAAGGGTGAACATTAGTGAATGAGTGTATTTGTAGTTTGACGACCTAACACATTTAGGTGGGAGCACACACAATACCTTTTCTTCACACTCACAAGGTTTGTTCAATTTTAAGAATCCAAATTGAAGTGTGGAGGTAATCACTTATACAATCCAATATCAAAAAAATACATTTGGTTCTCAAGATTGTCATGAAGTGTGAGAGAAGTGCATACATCTTTTTAGATGATATTAATTTGGATAAGGGATTACAAAACAAAGAGTACACATGTTCATTTTAACTACAAAGCAATGATATGAATTTTTTTTAAGAACCAACTTAGAAGTGTGATATTTTTTTGTTCATTTATTAAGTCCAAAACAAAATCTAGTATGTTTTCCTATGATTCTTTTTAAATCCTTTTGTTTTATTATTTTTAAGCCCAAACAAAATTTAGTAAGTCCTAAAATGCAAGAATATAACAAATCCTTAGAAGAGGGATTATAATTTATCCCCAAAGTGTTTAAAAATAATTGATACAATGAGATAATGATAACATAGAGAACTCTTGGTCTTCATTTCTTTCCTTCACTTTGATCAATCCAACCTACAAAAACTGGTTAATACTGCAAAATAAAGACTAAAAACCAATTAGAAGTCAGAAAAAACCAAAATGAAAAATGCACATGTTGAAAATAAACTAAAATCTTCCTTTTACCCAACTCTAGTAGCACAATCCATAGGTGTAGCATAGTTTGAGAAATTCAGTGGCACTATATAGCGTCACTTGGGATTGACAGTGATGCTCTACACAGAAACAGTGAGCGCGATTGCGGTGCAATTTGGTCAAGCGACATCGTTTGAAATTTGGATGACCAATGATGCAGTTTAAAATTCAAATATTTTGGGAAAGAAGACTCCAACAATGTAGTTTGGAGTTTTCTAGGGTGCTATATTGTGCCACTAGATTGATAGCAGCGGAGTTTCATGAAGACACAAAATATTAGCAAAAAATCATAGATTTTCTAGAAAAACGTGTTAGTTTTCTCGGAATTCGCCTTCCTTCTAGCGCCAAAATGTGAATGGTGAACCTATACTTGCACAAACACAAGAGAACAAACATATATTTAGATCATTATGCAAGTTAGATCAACATTCCCCATGAAATTAGATTGAAACATGAAAATATGAACTAAAATGAGGAACACAACAATGAAAGCTATCAAATCTTATTCTAATGAACAAAATCTCAATCCCATGGGGGAATTGGTGTCATTTTAATGTGTAAAATGGCACTTTCCTAGTTCCTTGATGCAATTTGGTGATCTTTGATGATGATTGTGATTCCTTGAAGAAATTTTTCAATAACCTAGCTATATTGATATGAAAACGGATGCAAAATATGAAAATACTATGAACTCCAATGCTAAATGCCTATAGTGATTGTGCTATTTGTTGATGGATCCAAAGTAAATAGAGAGACCCTCTATTTATAGATTTGAATAATGGAAGAGTGAATAATTAGGATGAATGTGGGACAAAATACCAACCAATGAGAGAAGGCCACTTGTCCACATGTGATTGGAGAAGGAATGAGCACAATTTGATGAATGTGCAAATAAATGAAGTTAGGTGGTGTTATGCCTTGCATAACCACCCCATCTTTTGCCTTGGTCAAAATGGGTCCCCCTTTGTTATGTTGTACTTAGTTGTTTTTGAAAACAAAGTTTGGAGTCTAGTTTTGGTCAATGCTTTGTTTTTCTTTGGTTTCTCTGTCGGAATCGGAACCGGAACAAAATCGGGTTGTGAAAATTCCTTTGAAACTTGTTTTGGTTTCCATCTTGACAATCTTTTATTTGTATCTTTTATTTTGTCTTCAATGGAACCAGAACCGGAGTGGGTGCTAACTTAGTCTTTACCGAAAATTGCAAAATCATAATCAACTCCACCCCCGCTTCCGCTATTTTGACTTTTGGTTTTGGTCTTGTCTTTTTGTTTAGTTTTGTTATGTCGGTCTTTGGTTTTACTTTTTGTGTTTTGTTTTGCTTTGTGTTCATTTGGTGGACCCAAAACCGGAATGGGAATGAAGTTTGGAAATTTCACAAAAGGTTCGAACTTCAGTTTCTATTTTAGTTCTGCCCCCGCCATTTTCTAGATCATTAACTTCTTTGACTGAAGTCGCACTGTTGTGAAGTGTTGATTCACTTTCAGTTCCGACTACCTTAACTGCGTGTTAATGCATTAAAGACACCTGCTCGTGTAGGTAGAAATCTTCAGTTTTACATTCATATAAGGATTAAACAAGTCATTATTATCATTATTAAGAGATTGAAAACCACGAAAGAGCAACGGCAGAGTTCATTTGAGCAAAAGGATTGAAGGAGGAGAAGATTGTTGCAATCAGATTAGTTCAGAAGGTTACTTGCGTTCTTGTGTATTCGAGGTAGGTTTTCTTATTGTTGTTCTTCATTTTATTTACTGTTGCATGTTTTGTATATATGTTTGCTTGTGTCTAGAATCATGTTGTTTTCAAATGATTTCATGTTTCTTGGCGTGTTTGTTTGAATGGTTTTTTTATTTTGTTGATCTGATGGTTTCCTCATTTCTGTTTGTTTTATTTTTAGTTCTTTTTATTTTAGGGCACGGTCGCTTTCACGCTTTAGTCGTGATTGCGTCGTGCTGATTTGGATTTATAGTGAGTTGATTTAAGTTTAGGTTTTTAAATGGTGGTTAGTTAGATTAGAAATCTATAGTGAGGTAGATTAGAGATTTTACAGTGAGTTAGGGTAAGTGGATTCATCGTTTTTACTTAGGGTTTTTGTCACGTTTGGCATTCTGGTAAATGGAAAGGTTCAAAATCCGTGCCCTAGTTTTATCGGGTTTGTTAGATTAGGGTTTCATGTTTGTTGATCAGTTAGAATATGATACTCTAAAAGGATATATAGTCATTCCCCATGGTCATATGAATGTAGTGTTAAGCCCCTTTTTCATTTTTAATGACCTAGGTTAAATCGTGGAGTTGTCGGTTGATGATGCTGTTATGGTCAATCTAGGCGGAGACGGGATCGAAATTGATCTGGAACTTGAGAATTTTGTTTTGTAAAGATATTGATTCCATTTCCATCCCGTGTCCGGCTCTACGCATAATGAGAAAATCTTCTTTCAAAATAATGATGACCAAGTTCGACGCGGAAGAGGAATGGAAATAGAATATGAAAATTGAAAATTCGAAGAAATCCAAATTTGTTTTTCATTTCGATCCCGGTTCCGATAACATCCCCGATTCTAACTCCAAGCCCATTCATTATTAGAGAAATTTCTGTATTGATTTTGGCTCTGAGTCCGGTAGTATTGTAAAAGGGAGACTATTTTAGGTTGTGTTTCTGCTTGCTTCCACCTCCGATGCATATAAGGAAGATATGGTTTTTAGTGGATGTTTCTATGATAATATCTAAAGATCTAATTAGAGGTTTTTGTTTGCAGGAAAGTTGAAAGATGTTAGGAACATCAGGGGAAGCTGCTCGGAGAAACCAGCCTATAGAAACATCAAAGGTAGCATCAAAACCAAAGAAGTTAAAGTCAAAACAACTGCCTTATACCTTGAGGTATAATCATGCAAGTCCGGTTGTGAAGATGAGCAAGGTGGAATCAGATTGGTCGGATATCACTGACACTAATTTAGGTCAATACAATTTTGAAGAGTGGTCTTCAGAAGCATTTGACAAGGATATTACATTGACTATGGAAAGAATTGTCAGCTCTGGGTTAGCTCATATCACTTTGTTTCCTATATCTTTCTAGTGCTCGGAGTTAATCATGATAGTAGCCAGTGCTTACAATCCTGCTACAAGACTATGCATGGATTCATAAGGCAATGTGATTATTAATCTCACTCCTCAAGCAATTCAGAGTATATTTGATGTTCCAGATCCAAAGAACTTAG
Source organism: Sequoiadendron giganteum (assembly GCA_007115665.2). Taxonomy (NCBI): domain Eukaryota; kingdom Viridiplantae; phylum Streptophyta; class Pinopsida; order Cupressales; family Cupressaceae; genus Sequoiadendron; species Sequoiadendron giganteum. Next base: position 283,774,153 of record CM021102.1, on the reverse strand, counting down.
TGCAATTGAATGAGGCAGAGGCCTTAGAGAATTACAATAAGTATAAGCAGTCGAATAAATCTCACTTGAACAAGAAGTGGCTGACAACTGAAAAGAAATCTCTATCCAAGCTTGCAGACTAGCCAAAGAGGGCAGATTTCTATGAAGAGATATCAAGGTTGATCGTGATGTTGTCTAGGGTGTTTGGGAAGAGGGATGCATTTTACTTCAAGGAGTGGATGTTTCCTTTTATTCAAACTATTTTGAAAGGAGAACAACAGTTTGATTGGTCAATGATTGTCTTTGATGCCATATATGATCAGTTAACAAGGATCAAAGAAACCAAGTGCTTCTTTATGACCTCTTACATTGTTTATGCAGCAGCAAGAGTGGGTGTTTTTCCAGGTTTAAACAGAGTTCATATAATGGGAGCCTTGGATGGGAAGAAGAAGGTGTGGGAGCACTATGATCAATTATCTCTTCAAGTTGTTGAGACTCATTTTAGAAGAGTCAATGATGCATTTTTATATGTGATCATCAATCAATTGAATGGAGATGTAGGATACCAGTTGAGCCAAGAAGCTATGGCTTTCATTGTTGAATGGGGATGTTGGTATATCCAATACCCTAAATTTACATACTTCAAGTTATATGGTTTTGAAGGTCACCCACACTTGCTTCCAAGGTGCTGTAGTATCAGAATAGTGCTTATGGAGTTTGTGTATCAAGCTATCGGAGTTAATGCTAGGTTTGGGATCAAGCATAAAACTAGATGTCATAAATTTCCCATGAAATTGGGTGAATATAGATGTCAACACTTGAAGGGAGCAAAGGTGGTTTGTAATTAGTTGATACAGTTGAAATTGGGATTGTATACAGCTTGTAAGTATTTTGACCCAAAGAAGAAAATGTATGCTTTATTACCTTCAGTGTTCACTAGACATTTTAATTTGTCAGAAGACTTTTGGAGTGATCGGTAGGATGAGTATGATTTGAGAAAGAAGAACTATGAAAGATTGTCGGTTGCACTCATGGTAGAGCTAGGTATTAAAGAAAACATTCCTGACACTTTGGTGGATGATGGAATTGTATTGGATCCATCATATGAAGCTTTGAACATTGGCACCAAGAGTCTGGATCTGATTGACTGGGATGCTGAGGAGACCATTGATATCAAGAAGATAGGAAGGCAAGTAGTGGATAGGAGCGTGCAATGGTTGGTGCTAAGAACTCAGACTCCTCAAGAACCAGCTCCTAAGAAGGGTAAAGGGTACAACAGGATTAAAAGGAAGACACCTCCCAAAGAGCCATTGGAATTCTTTCCTCCAGACATTGAAGAAATAGAACTTGAGGTGGTAGATGATGAAGAAGAAACACAAGAAGGAGATGTTCCAATTGGAGGATCTGATGTTTCAACACCTATATTAGGTGAATCATCTGCTCAAGCCCCAATTACAAGAAAGAAAAGTAAATGAATTCAAGAAGGAACCCTTCATAGCATGGCTGAAACTACTAAAGGGAAAGGAGTGGAGGAAGAAGTTCTTAAGGTTGAGACGGATTCAAATGAGACTCTATCTAAAAAGGATTTGCAAGAAAACATGCCTCTAGAGTAGAGTATTGAGCAGATTCTGACACAAGAAGAGCAATGGAAAATGTTTGAAGATGCTACAAGAGATTCTGATGCAAGGGCTACAGCAGAGAAGCAAAAGGAAATGGATGTTAAGATACAAGTTGATGCTCTACTTCACCAGCAGCAATTAAAGGCAAAACAAATTGAAACAAGGGCAGCAACTAATGAAGTAGAGAAGAAAATGAGGCAACGAGAGCATGAGCTCAAGGTCAAAGTAGAAAATGACAAGTTAGAATTGATACAAAAGATCCATGATCTTGAGGAGGAGAAAGCAAGAAACCGGAGGGAAAAGGAAATTTTGGTTGCTATGTTAAACTTGCAGAAGAAGCTCGACAAAAAGAGGAAGGAGTAGAAAAGATAAGAAAGGAAAAAGAAGTCGAAGAAATGATTAGGAAACAATAGGAAGAAGAAGCCGAAGCTGAAAAACTTAAGACTTTGGAGGCAAAAAGGTTAGAAAGGGAAAAGCTAGAAGCTTTAGAAAAAGGGAAATTGGAAGGGGAAGCTCTAGAAAGAGAAAGAATAGAAAAGGAAGAATTAGAAAAGGAAAGGTTGGAAAAGGAAAGAGTAGAGGGAAATCAGTTGGAGGAAGAGAGGTTAAAGAAAGAAGAAGAAGATAAGAAAATACAAGAACAAAGAGATAGAGAAGAGGCTGAGAAGTTAGTGCAGATGCATATACTATAGGAACAACAAGAGAAAACGAAGGTTGATTCTCAACCTCAGGAAAATGTATAGCCACCTTCTACAGTCATTGCTTCTTCCATGATGACTACCACTCCAATTGCTCCTACATGGCTGAAATTAGACCTATAGAAAAGGGCAAGAACACCTCCACAACCTCTGAATTGGGAGGACATGATGAAGGGAATTGAGCAGGAAAGGCCTAAGAAGAAGGCTAGATTTCTACATTCTACCAGACTCATAGATAAAAGGGAGATAGTTGTTGAATGTGCCATGCCTATGATAGAAAAGGAGGTAGGGGATATGCAGCTAATAGACTATCAGCTGAGTATGGTCAATTTGGGAAGACCCACTAGAAATCAGCAAATGAATTTAATTGATGTAGTGGCTTCAACAACTAAATCAAGAATGATAAAGGACAAGCAAAAGAAGGATGAGCTTAAGGCTCAATTGGATCAGTTGCATTCATTCTTGAAGAGTGTCTCCTCTCCAAGGTCACAACAAGTTGCAGCCATTGAGACTCCTGTTTTGTTAAGCAAAAAAGAGGTAGCTGATTTGGTGCAAGTTACAAGTAAGGCGGACATGGTAGACAAATGGATAGACAAATTGAACCGAGAGGTAGGTGAGGTTTTAACAAAAGGATTTGAAGCTTACAAAGAGGTAGAAAGAGTAATAAAAGAGATGCATCAATACATTGAGGCATCAGAAAAACAAGAAGAAGAGTATAAGGAGTGTAGTGAAAAGTTAGAAGAGGTAAATACATTGCCTCTAACTACTCTTCTAGAATAATCTATACTTGAGGATGATAACAAAGACTTTGTGGAGAAGAATTTTCGCATTCTCAAGTTTAGGACTGGCTTTTTGAGCAAACACAAGGATGAGATTCAGGAAGCAGTTAATGATTTGACTGAGCAGTTGGAAGAGTTGGAAGCAGTCATGGCCATAATTGTAGATGTGAATGTAATGAAAAAAGATGGCATGCCTTTGAGTCAGGTTAAAGAGAAATGGAATGAAAGATTTCAAGGACTCGTGCAAAAAGAGGATGATGGAGAAGAGTCAATATTGGACCGGTTAATGGATGTTAAAGAGGAAGTAAAAGCTGCAAGAAGAGAATTGACAAAGGTGAAAAGTATGAAAGAGTTTGTTGCAGTCAAGTTGGATCGGATCAAATTTGAAGATGATTGGATTGATAGGCCAGATATAGATACTTTACAGCAAGTCTTCACCAGCTATGATGAGTTCATGGCAAATCCAGCTTCGCATGCATGAATCCTTGCATGCCGCATGCATGATTTTTATTTTCCTCGCATGTCGCATGCATACAACATTGACAGTCTTGGGGGCGCATGACTTCTTTTCCTCTCCTCTATCTTCTATTTTTAGTTAAGACTGAATGTTTAAATGTAAGAACTCAAGATCAAATTGATCTAAGTTTCGAAGATAGTCTAGTTCCTAAAAGGGTGGATAACCTACATTAGAAGTAGAGTTCAAACTTTTTGTATCTATAAATACCAGATGGGTATCATATTGTAAAGGTGGGCTAATTGAGAATTAGATTGGCTTACCTAATGCTAGGAGATAAAGTTTTGTAGTGATTTTACAGAGATACATTGTACTTGATCCTTTTACAATTAATAGAATTTACAGGTTTATGCAATATGGAGTTGGAATTGAGTTGTTTTGTTTGATAAGGTTAATAAGTTATAATCCATCTGAATGCCAGTGATTGTGCTAAAGCAAGATAGTTTCTTATGTGATGAAAGTCATTAGAAGAAACCAGATTTAAAGATTATCTTGTTAGATTGTCATTGAATTGAAGTTATTAAAGTCTTTTGATCTATGATCTTGATGATGAATGAATGTGTGTTGGTTTTAAAAAGTCCTTGAATTATTTGTGATATATGATTGTGAAGTTAATTAAGCACCTAAAATGTATACAGTGGTATAGATTACACTATAGATTGTGTCATCTTATGGTTTTCTTGATCTGATTAGAAGAAACATTTATTATTGAAGATATATGTCTGGATGATAGATAAATTTGATTCATATTTACTAGTTTTACCCTTTAATCTATCTTTTTCTTTTGTTTGAAACCCCATTGATTTACCAAAAACAATTTGGTATGATGAGTCACCACTTGAATCCTTTACCAGCACAGGCCCCTTGAACATTACAGTTGCATGAACCAATTGAGTGACACCAGATAGTTGAGAACCAACTACCAAGACCTTGGGAGTTAGGCCACTACATGTTGTCTTTCTTTTTCAAGCGAAATAGAGTAGAAATATTCTGTTTTAATGTTGTTTGTGTCATTTTAACCATCAACAAGTGGAATTTAAAATTCATGAAAAGACAAGTTGGAGGGAGAGAAGAATGGAGTAAATTCCACTTGGATCAAGGAAAAGGACATGTAAGAGGCCTTTAATTCCTTGTTGGATGTACTCATCTCTTTTGGAGGGATTTTCAAATTTGAGGAATATTCTCTTATTGATGCCAAGTTGAGAGAAAATGGAGGAATTAATAAATCAATTAAATTATTTTATTTTGCAAGTTGCAAAATCGAAAGGATTTGATGGATTAGGGGTAGGATTAATCGAGATTTGATTAAATTAGATGAAGATTAGCTGATTTGACAATTTTGACCTAGATTTTTGGATTTAAATAAATCAAAGTTGAGAGGAATAATGGAATTAGATTTAATCAAATAAAGATTGATTTATTTAATTAAAGGAAAGTGATGTTAGTTTTAAATCAAATCAATGTTAATTTATTTAATTTAAGGAGATGACTTCAGGGATTAATTAAATAAAGTGAATTATTTAATTAAAAGAGGGACTATCATATTAATTAAATAAAATAATTTATTTAAATAATAGAAGCAGGTGACTAAATCAGATAACAAGTTTCTACAATCCATATTGATATTGTAAAAGATTTTTGGATTCGATTGTGTGTTAATTTGTTGCATCAACATTTCAGATCACACTCTATGATCTATCATTAGGATGAAATTTAGAGCACAAGGATAAAATCAAATAAATATTATTCAATTAATCAGATAAATTTGATTTATTTAATTAAGAGAGGAAATATGGTGAATTTAATCAAATAAATATTATTCAATTAAACTAATTATTAAAGGGGATAATTTAGGAATAAGTGATGTTAGTAAGATCGGGATCAGATGTGTAGGATCAATTTGTATATTTTTTGTGTCTACACAGTTATTGCTAAATATTTTTCCTGTAGAAGGAAATTTTAGACCTTTACATAGGTTGTGTGAGTTTCTTATAGCAACACAAGCTCCCCTCTCCACTTACTAAATCTATTTTGGTTAGGTTTCGGAAACCTATAGTAAGGGTAAATTCCATTAGTATGGTATTAGAGTGTAGCTAAAAATCTAGTAAGGAAGATAGCTACTTTGGATTGGGGTTGAAAGAAGCCTTGTGAGTAGTGACTATGGGTGTTTTCCTATAGCAAGGGATATTGTAGCCAAAATGAATGTAGTAAGAAGAAAGAAGAAATAAAAAGAGGTTTAGAATATTTGGATTTCACCATGGAGAAGGATGAAAAAGGTTGTAGCAATTGAATTTATACGAAGGTGAAGTCACTTTGTCCCTTCCCCCCTCACTCTAAATTCAATGTTATTAACCGATATCTACCCATTTCTAATTTTTTAGTGTTATCATCATAGGGGTTCTCCAAATCCCTTAAACACTAAACCTTTCATCTCATTTATGTGTCCTATTTTCTATTTTTTTGAGTTGACTAGCTTACCCTATTACATATAAGTTAAGTTATATTTTCATGTCTTGGGCTTCATCTTTTCACTGACACCTTTTCCTAGTTATCAACTAAGTCATTCTACTTAATTTATTTCAACATTATGTACTTATGTGATGGGTCCCATTATCATTCCACATGGTTCTTACTTATTCAATTGCATCCACCCTTCACAGCTTGAGTTCTTGATTTGTACTAGCCTAAAAGTTACACTTTCATGCTCTAGTGGCACATGTATTTCACTATTGGTAGTGGTATTGGTTGTATCATGATTGTGGGTCCTATGAAATGCTGAAATATCATTTTTTATTGGTAGTGCACAAATTCTTCAAAACATATGTTATAAATGAATGAGCCCATTCAACTTGTGTCGGTGTGCTCTACAATCATGTGTCACTCCCAATGAATCATACTTTCCTATAGATAAATTTCACATTATTTGCAAGAGTAAAATTATTTATTTATAATACATCCATTTAGTTCAACACAACTTCTTGTTGAACAGTCTGGATAACTGAGAGGGGGGGTGAATCAATTATCCCAAAATTCTTCTCCTTTACTTAATCCAAAGCAATCTTAAATCAATCAGATATTAATTAAAATATATATGAATATGCAGGCACTTAGCAACACCATGCACAATGAACACCAAAATTTATGTGGAAACCCAAGATGGGAAAAGTCATAGAGAATTCTAATTCTCAATTATAAAGCACTAGTTAAGGTGATTTTTACAAGGGCTCACTGTCAAAATGCTCACTATAGGTAAGGCTCACTATCGGTGGGCTCACTGCTTGATTAATACAAAAATATCTTATTACAAAATAGATAAAACATGAACTCGTGAAGTTGCATCTACAAATTCATGAAGTCAATTCCAGTTAGGAGCACAATATTTGTCTACAACATATTCGATAAAAAATCTTCTCTACACCTTCCTTGCACAACCTTTGTAATATATATTGCTTATTCCTAACACTTTCCTTCACTTCCTTCTCCATTCCTTTTTACACAATCCTTTGCACCCTTATCACTGTTCCCACATACCACACTTCTTGTTTGATACAAAACAAAGAAATTCTATATATATACCTAGAGAACAAAAGAGTTGGCCTAGCAAAACATGTCAAATTGAAGAACAACCTTGAAATATTCAATAAGGCTTGGCATGCTAGCACCAAACCCAAAGGATAGGTCGCACATAAATATCTTCTTACCATGTTACACCCATAAATAGGTCATACATAAGATAAGTTCATCACCTAACATAATTACCAAAATATAGTGTACTTTGAATTACATGAGATATATTCCAAGGCTGATAGGAACACACAACCAACACCAATCTTGACCAACATCAATTGATAGGAATTCCACAACCAAGACCAAATTTTGATCATCATCATCTTCAATACCAATTGGAAGAATGTAGTTAGACATACCAAAACTTGTAACAAGCTACATGAATGTTCAAATAGCAAGGATACATGGAATGAACTTTAGACACAACAACCAATATCAAAATATTAGTCTTCATTATTCTACATTAGCTGACTTCCATAGATGTCCCAAAAGAAGTATTTCCATGTCTGGATTGAGGATAACATCTGCACTATGCAAAATTATAACATACAATAGGATAGATCATTTACGTATATTATCCGGAGCACAACCTTCCAGATCCTAGGTTTTGACATCAATGACAAGAATTCCAAGTCAAAAACTTCTCAACAATATCCCCCTTTGGCATTGATGGAAAAACATTAAAAACACAAAAACAGCAAAAACTTCAAGCTGCAAAAAAACTCCAAGCACTCCAACTGCAGAAATTTCAAGCTGCAAGAAAACTCCAAGCACTCCCCCTTTGTTAAGCCATTCAAATCCTCCTTTTGTTTTTTTTCTTATCTTCCTTTTCTCCCCCTTTTTTCCATCAAATTCAAAGGGCCAAAATAAGAACATTCAAGAAATCAAGTAAAAAAAACACTTTCCACACGAAAGACTTTCTTGTACCTTTCTTTCACAATTGGAAGAATCCTCTTCCAAGCTTGCATTGCTAAAACCATCCTGGCACACACACTATCCTGTAGAACCAACATACCAAATGAATATGACCAGTCTAAAGATAGGCACTTTTTTTCACAATCTTTTGCATCAGAAAGTATCTCAAAGAGATGATCCAACCAGACCTCAACAATTTCTTTGACCAACTAGAAAATTTTAACCAAGTCTTCTTCCTATCTCTTAGTAGACAATAACTTAGCTTGAAACTCACCAACTCTTATTCTTTGTTTTTCATATTTATCCTTGAAGAAGTCAAAACACTTCCCAATATCATTCAATTCTAATTCAATAGCTTCATTTCTACTTCTAAAATTATCAATAACAACAAGCCACGAGAGACAATATTTGTAGATGTGAGACATTTCCTTAATGTATTATTTTATCTCACCAATGTGTTTGGATAAAAAAAAAATAGTTGTGACACACCTTCTTTTAATCATAGCTTAGAATTTATCTCCTCCAGATCTTGCCTACAACACTCTTTCTTCAACAAATTCTAGCAGTCATCTTGTAACGATTCAAAAACAACATAAACAATAATACCCTTCTTGAGCAGATAATCAACCAAGGCATCTTCAATTATAGATCTACTGTTCGGAGATTAGGCATTCCAAATTTCACCAATATTTTTCATATCACCCTCATTCAACACTGAATGAACTTCATATGTATCAGGAAGAGATTCTTCTTACTTCTCCTTCTCTTCTGAGATAGTGATGACATATTTTGTGTTAATATTCCTTCTTTTAGGTTCTAGAGGGGAACCACCAATGACAGCCTCTAACTCCCTCTTACCAGAGGAGGAGCCCTCCTCAAACTGATTGATAGGCATAGCAATAGACACTATCACACTAGAGCATAAATCCATTTGCAAGGATGAGAAATAAACTTTGCAAGAATTTTATTTATCTTTCAAATATTCCAAGTATCTATAAAATTTCTTTTTGACAGGGATGTCGAACTTCCACTTGACATTCTCCTTTGATGGTAACGAATTTAGAAAGTAGAGCACTAAACACATGAGCAGAGGCCCAAATTGGAAGGGATAACTCTCAACCACAAACATTCTAACATTCTCAATTAGGTTTTCCAATATCAAACTACACAGGTCAAACTTTTGATTTTCCTTCACCATCTTATGTGCAAGATACACAACAATAGCAGATGTAGAACCTTCACAATTTCATAAATGTATTTTGTATGAGATATTGTAAGCAACATACCTTACTATAGGATAGATAATGGTATTCATCAGTAGAGCTTGGGGATCTTTTTTGATACCAGTAAGTTCCTCCACGTCTCTGTATTTCATCATTTTCTTCCCAGGGAGGTCACCAACTCTACACAATCTTGTACTAGATTCAATGGCTTCCTTAGTGATCGGATAGGGTTTGTCCAAAATGATGTTTCCATCCTTGAATTGACTCAATAGGAACAAGATAGATTATTTTTCAACAAACTAGGGGAGTTCTCCCCAAAGATCCATACCCAAGGCACTCACATTCTACAATTCATCGGTCTTCAACCCTAGTTCCATTTCCTTCATCTTCCTATGATCAAAATTATCCAAATCTACTCCCTTCAGCCTCAACAAAATTCCACCACTAGATTAACTTCCAATCAATATGAATTCCATCTTCATTCTTAGCTTCTTCAATCCTCTATCGCTCAATGGAAACCTCTTCTTCTTCTTTGAAAACAGTGAGAAATGATTTGAAAAACTCTATCTTTTATCCTTGATTACTCATGATGATCTCACCGCCAAAGAATACATCAATGACACCAAAAATTGTACTTCACTTTTCAATCAGTCAGATTAAGCTTCATCATACATCACCAACTGGGTCCAACTTAGTCATTTCGAAAAAACCTAAAACTTACTTTGGAAAGGGGGAACCAACACAATATGCATTACAAAACTCCCCCTAATCCAAGGTAGTTGGCTCAAATTCGAAAGAGCTTGTACCAAGATTCAGTATCGCAAAAGAGTTCTCCACACTTGTTTCCTTTTTCTTCCAAACCATGACAATCTTCTCCTTAGATTCAACTGATTCTACAGCCTTATTTTTGTTTTTAGGCTTTTTCAAAGCAACATATTTGCATGTGTCAGCTTAATGTCTGGATTGATTGCATTTATAAGATCTTTGTCCTGAATTAACTAAATGAACCCTAGATATGCACTTATTAGCATTGTGACCATAACCATGGCATAAGTAGCAATAACCATGAAAGAGATTATTCAATCCATTCCTTCTATCCAAATTAGATAGTTGACTTATGCAATGACTTGCTTTATCACTGGACTTGTGATAGTTAAAGCATTGAATACTCGGTTCCTTCTTGCTTCTACACGCTACAACCTTATGTCCAATTTTTTTACATAGAAAATAATAACCATTAAATGACAAATACCTTTTAGCATTCAGTTGCTTGACCAAAGGTATTTTTGTAGATGTTCTAGAGTTTTAGACCTTGCTTGCTACAACATATCTTACTTTAGCTTCAACCGCTTTGTCTTTACCCTTAGTATTTTGATTTGATATTTCCTCTAAGAATCCAAGTCCTTCCTTATCCTTGTGACATTTATATAGGGACAAAAGTTGATCCAGAATCATGCTACTTTCACATACTCTTGCTTCTAATTCTAGTCTTCTTAATTCTTGAACCAACTTCTCATTTTCTTCCAATTTTCGTTTGATGGTATCCTTGAGATTTTCTTCAGTGTTCTTCCATTCTTCCATTTTTGTTTATGGTATCTTTGATACTTTCTTCATTCTTCTTCCATTCTTCCATTTTTTGTTTGATGGTATCTTTGAGACTTTCTTTTGTCTTCTTGCATTCATCCAACCAAAGCTTTAGATTCACAACACTTTCCTTTGACTCCTTTAATTCCTCGCTAACTTCCCTATGTCTTGCTTTGAATTTCCATATTTTCTCCCTTAGCTTTCAGATGCAATCATTTGCCTCCTTGATGTTATCTTCCAATTCCTCATTTTCAGATTTCATAATTTCCATATCACTTAATATTGTCTTCAAAGTAATAATCTCCTACCATCTACTCAAACCGCCAAGATCTCCCTCAAGCGGTTAAGCTCTATCTGCAAGGGACCAAGCTTTGATACCAATTTTTGAACAGTCTGGATAACTAAGAGGAGGGTGAATTATTTATCCCAAATCTCTTCTCCTTTATTTACTTAATCTAGAGCAATCTTAAATCAATCAGATATTAATTAAAATAGATATGAATATGCAAGAAATTAACAAAACCATGCACAATGAACACTAGAATTTACGTGGAAACTCAAGATGGGAAAAACCATAGAGAATACTAATTCTCAATTATAAAGCATTGGTTAAGGTGACACCAATTAAGGTGATTTTTAGAAGGGCTCACTACCAAAATCCTCACTACAGGTAAGGCTCACAATTGATGGGATCACTACCGAATTAATACAAAAACATCTGATTACAAAATAGACAAAACATGAACTGATGAAGTTGCATCTACAAATGCATGAAGTCAATTTTGGTTAGGAGCACAATATCTATCTACAGGGGATCTAGTAAAGAATCTTCTACACACCTTCCTTGCACAACCTCTACAATATATATTGTTGCTTCCTAACACTTTCCTTCACTTCCTTCTTGCCACACAATCCTTTGCACCCTTATCATTGTTCGCACATACCATACTTCTTGTTCAATACAAAAAAAAATGTGTTCTATATATATATATATATATATATACCCGGAGAACAAAATGAGTCAACCTAGCATAACATGTCGACTTGAAGAACAACCTTGAGATATTTAATAAGGCTTGGCATGCTAGCACTAGACCCAAAGGATAGGTCTCAAATAAAGATCTTCTTACCACATTACACCCATAAATAGGTCATACATAAGATAGGTTCATCACCTAGCATAATTTCCCAAATATAGTATACTTTGAGTTACATGAGATATATTTCAGAGCCAATAGGAACACCACAACCAAGACCAAATCTTGATCAACATCAATTGATAGGAATTCCACTACCAAGAACAAATCTTGATCATCATCATTTTTAGAACCAACTAGAGGAATGCAGTTAGACATACCAAAACTTGTAACATGCTACATGAATGTCCAGATAGCAAGGATACCCAGAATGAGCTTTAGGCACAACAACCAATATCACAAGATTATTCTTCATTATTTTGTGTTAGTTGAATTCCAAAAATGTCCCAAAAATAAGTACTTCCATATCTAGATTGATGATAACATCCACACTACGCAACATTATAGCATATGATAGGATAGATCATTTATGTATATTATCCATAGAACAACCTTTCGGATCCCAAGTTTTTACATCAATGACAACAATGCCAAGTCAACAAATTCTCAACACTTCCTATGGAGACCAACAAGATAAAAAGGAACTAATGCATTGCAATGACATGTGCTATGTACACAACATGGGCATGGGTAAATTTTTTAAGAATTATCAAATATTGACAAGAGTGACAAAGTTCCATATGCCATATCCTCCTCACTTGCAGTGTGATATTTATTCCTAAGGAAAATTGTAAAAGAAATATCCATTCAAAATTTCTTGAGTACAACATGATATAAAGGAAAAACACCATGACATTCTCCCTTCTAAAGGATTGATAGTAAGTGTGTACTAACCCCATGATAGATCTAAATTTTATAGATAGCATGGTTTTATTGCATTAAACAAATCCTTCACAACACAACTTCCTTAGTGCTCATCCTTTCAAGGTTACGATCATGTTCTTGGTTATTGTGTGTCACTCTTAGGGTTACATTGTCTAACATGGCCTCTTATTTATTAAATATCATTTTATATGTGGTGGGATTATTACTTAATTAATCAAAGGTTCAAACCTATGAATTCCTTCCAAGTGGTGATTTTTCATTACAATGTGCTAGTTATTTATAATGCAAGCTCTAAAAGGTAGGTTTCTTACAAAAAAAACTATTGCATTTTATTTCCACCTAGCAGCCATAGAGATGAGAGCTTCTAGTATGTTTGTAGGCCCAACAACTTCTATGGATCCCACCATATGATTGATGGAAAAATTTCTATATGTCTTAATTCTATTGGAGCACATTATCTTGTCTTAGTGAAAATTATCCCAAGCCTCTTAAGATACTCTTTCTCTCATGCATGGGCCATCTAATCAAGATATTTTTAAATTGGATTGGCAATCAATATTTAAACTTCAAAAAATAGCTAGCAAAACTTTCATAAAAATATTGTTGGCTTATAGGGACAACAAATTAAATTCTGAGTGACTCTCCCAACTATAATTTTGACCTCTAGATCCAACTTCAATACCATATTGAGTGTTTCTAGATTATTTTTTGTGGTTCACATGCCCCTTTCAATAATTTAAGCCATTTCTTAACAAAAGGTCATTCTCGAAAACATTCTACAATGAATTTTGTAGGGGATTTCTTGCACTTCTCCTCAAGATCGTCAATATTAATATAACCAAGTGTCAAGAACTTTTTCCCATGCCTTTAGATCAGATTGAATTGGATACATGTCTACTCTCCATTAGTTATATATGGACAACTAGGGATTTTAAGGTTTTAGTGTTTCATCTCATAATAAAGTTCGATTAAGGCTCATTTTGTAAGGGTTATTCCTTATATTACCTATAGAGACTTCTATGTTATTCAACATTATTATTGTAACTAGGACCCAAGCCTTAATATTAATAAATTTTTCATATTTGACCTCTTCTCACCTTTGGTTTTTCTATGTAAGGCTTTTACCTCCATATCATAATGCATGTTTTATCATTTTATAAGTAACATGTTGTGCTAATTTTTCTCTAATTGTTGATTATGGATACCTATCCATCCCTCTTGATTCTCATCAAACCCTAAACTTCATATATCCTCTCAAAAATTGTTACAACAAATAATTATGTAAGTCCTCTTGATAGTTTTATTGATCCTTTGTGTTGTGGTGGGTAGTATGAATTAATAGAAATATAGGCAAATAACCACCCTCCTTTTCTTTTAGAATTTATCTTTCTCTCCCTTTCCTTCTATAGGTCATTAACTATAGAAGTATTTTAGAGTTACTTAGTGTTGGTTTGGATCAGCAATAGTTCATTTAGATTAAAAACAAATTCAAAATTATTTGGAGGTCTTCTCTCAACAACTGTAAGGGTCCCACGCCTGAGATCAGTTAAATTATGTCATTGTAGTTTTGGACCTAATTTAGTAGGGTGTAATTTCATGTCACAATAGTTTTTGACATACCTGATGGGACCAAGTTTTATGAACTTTATATCACTCATTGAAGGTTTGGTGTATTCTTCAATGTACTTAACCTTTCTATGTAGTTTCAACAAGGACTTAGTGAATCTGTAAATTCAAATTTGGGTGGCTCATCTAGTATGTATCTAGTACTCTAGTTTGAGTAGATCTATTTTCTCTATTTTCAAGTATTTTAAAAAAAATCAACTTCATTTATGCTTTGACATGTCATGAGAATTTGTACATAACATGTTCGATCATCAATTTCATGAAAATATTAACTTTATTCCTCCCTACCAGGAATACCAATTTGGAAACTCCATTGGTTTTATCTCAAGTATCCCTATATTAGTAAGTTATCTAGACTTTCCTAGGGCTTTCCTCCCACCCACCCCTGCTCATCCTTCTTGAAAACTTGTACATTTTTATCATTAGCCTTAAGAGGCCCACCTTTCTCCCCATAATCATTCTTATCCTCCAAGTCAAACCCAAAATGTTAGTAACTTGGACAATACTAACATGAATGATACAGTGATAAATTTCTAATAATAGTTGAGTTTTGTTGAGAAGGAACAAAAATATAATCTAAAATAGGAGGAGATTTCCTTTTAAGCTCATATTTATCAATAGAAAATAGAAACATAGAGAAAATACCATGAGGAATGCCTTGCAAGGAAGAATTATTCCAAGAAAGAAAAATCACACTATTGGAAACTAAGGAGTAATAAATAATGTAAGAAACTAAATTACTCTACTAGGTTGCTCACTTTAAATTCCTATGTTTTAGTTGTCTTCTTCCCTTGTAGGAACATGTGCCTATCTAGAATCAGTATGTTTTTCCATATAATAAACATTTATAGGATCCTTTTCCCCCTCAAGGAACCCAAAAAACCTTTCAAGCCCCATACTAGATTCATCTTCTCACTTTTAAAGGGTAGGGCTATTCTTTGGAGAGTTGACTGACTTGTTGAGAAAGAGAAAATTTTATGGAGGATATATCTATTTTTCTGAGCCCTCATATGCTATGAATTTTGAAATTTTAAACTTATTGCAAGAAAAATGAACACCTATTGGAGTAGTAGATAAATGAGTAGATTGATGATGGTAGGGAGGAGTTAGAACTCTTATTTGATGATATTATTGATTTTATTGATGAGGATGTAGACAGCATATCTATGCTGACACAAATGACATACTTTGAGCATCAAGGAAATTTTGAATATTCCAATGAGTTATTATTCTATAAAAACTAGTGTGAGGATGATGAATTGACCCATGAAGAAGAACACAAGAATGGTTTTATTTTTGGATTTGGGGAGCTCTAGGTTCATGAGTTTCTTCATCAACTTGAGTATAATATCAAAGTGAGATAAAAAAATTGGTCGAGGATCTTGATGTTGTTATAGATCTTTAAGAGAATTTTTGTAA
Organism: Sequoiadendron giganteum; assembly: GCA_007115665.2. Classification (NCBI taxonomy): domain Eukaryota; kingdom Viridiplantae; phylum Streptophyta; class Pinopsida; order Cupressales; family Cupressaceae; genus Sequoiadendron; species Sequoiadendron giganteum. The sequence goes on along the minus strand of CM021102.1, from coordinate 283,758,308 downwards.
GGTCAATATTAGTCCTCTCATGGAAAAAATGAAGGAGGAGATTGATTAATATATATTTTAAAATAAAATAGAGGATTTTTATTTAGATTTGATCATCAAGCCTTCACCTCTTGAGTGAAGAAATATTAGGTTGTGTGAACATGAAGATAAGGTTCTCATACCTCCAAATGATTCATCAAAACTAGCCCCTACTAGCTACAAATATATCAAAGAGGTAGAGCTTGAACATCAGTTTATTTTTTTTTGTATGGAATCGACTCTTTCAAGAGGATGCCCCGTTAAGAATCTATCTTAGTCAGAGACTGAAAAATCACTCTAGGTCGTGCTTTTTCCCAAGAATGAGGATGAGAATCATGGAGAGCAAGAGGAACTTACCCATCCACTTCAAGAGGATTATATTCATAATAATTTTTGATGGGTAAGATTATTTTTTCTCCATCATTGGGAGGTAGCTTAAAAATTAGTTGGATACCAAAAGATAAATATACACTAATTTTTTGTAATGAAACATGACATATATCAATGGTAAAAAAATTAAGAATTTCCAAATACTGATAAGAGTGATGAAGCGTCATATGTGATGTCCTCATTCCAACAAAATATTTCTTCCTAGTGTGAATTATAAAATTAAGAACCATTCAAAACTGCACTAATACATTTTACTGACACATGTCTTCCATGATGTAAAGAAAGAACAACATGGAATTCTCAATTCTAAAGGACCAATAGTAAGTGTGAAGCAAACACATGACTCAGAAGTAACTTTATAAATAACATAGTTTTGTTGTATCGCCCAACTCCACAACACAATTTCATTAGTGATCATCCTTTCAAATTTATTATCATTTGCTTAGTTTCCATGTATCACTCTTAGGGTGACATGGTCTAGCATGACCTCTTCTTCATAAAAAATCATGATATCTATGGTGGGATTGTTCTTTAATTATTGAAAGGTTCAAACTAGTAAAGGTCTTCCAAGTGGAAGTTTTTCTTTGCAACACTATATTTCTTTGTAGCACAAGCTTTAAAAGCTAGATTTATTAAAATTTGTGCTATTTCATTATGTTTCCACTTGATAGCCATATAGATGAGAGATTTCAATGTGTCTATAGGTTTGACCATTTCTATATAATCCACCACATGGTTTAGGGCCACATATCCAAGTTGTTTAATAGGTCAATTGAGAAGGGGGGATGAATCAATATTCATGGATTATAACCTTCAACTCAATTACCAAAACTAATACATAAACTACTTAAATGATTAATCATCAAATGCCAATGTAGAAACTCAAATCCAATGCACAAACATAATAACACTTGATTTACATGGAAAACCCAATGACGGAAAAACCACGTTGAGGATTAACTCACACTATAGAGAATATAAAAATTGATTACAAAAAGGCTCACTGCCTACAATAAGGACTCACTTTCCAATAAGGCTACAACCTGAAGGGATCAATTGCACAAAGATACAAAGAAGAAAAATAAGACTTGTTATAGAAACAACAATCCCAATGCAACAAAGGATTCCACCACAATCATTGATCAACTTGCATGAATGATAGAGTTCACCTTTTGCTTACTGTATCAGGAAACTCAACATTAAGATTTGCACTAATATACCATGCACACTTTTTGAATAGCATCAAATTTGTGTCTACTCTTTCACTTATCTTCCTTCTTTTCTTTTGTACATTTTTTATTGCTAGTTCATCCTATATTTATACTATCTCCAACCTTGAAAAGATACAAAGTCGGCCAACCAACTTCAAATTGAAATTAGGTTGGTGCCAAAACATCCTAGGGTGGAATTAGAATGAGGTAAACCTCAACACATGCTTCATTGATACTCATAATTGATCCAACACGCTTCATCAACTTTGAAGATAGTGCTTAACACACGGTCAACCAAACCAGTGTATAACACATAGAACAATTAAGTTTTAAACTTTCAAAAACCAAAAATATCTTCAATGCAATCAGAAAATCTTATCTCTAGAACCTCAAGTTGAAAGACTACATCAAAGATAAATTCGGTCCAACAACATTTCTCCTAGACCTCAACCAGAATGCAAAAAACATAGTTCACAACTGGTGAACACAACTCGAACTTCTCAATGAACTAACAACCACAAATCAGGATATAGCAACCTTCAACAACCATAGCCAGAATATCTAAACTACATGAACATAGGGGCAAATACCAGATCAACAATTGAATACCTATAAACTTTATTTTATACAGTTTTCTCAATATCCTCAACATATACAATCAACAACAACTGGTAGATAACCAGTTGACTAGTTGACATCAATGACAACACCTTCAATCCTTTCTTCATTCTTACAACAATCTCCTCCTTTTTCATTGGTGGAAACACATGATGTAAAAAACCATCAAAGACACCATACTAGTTCTGAATATACTTCTCAATATTTTTAGTGTTTCTTCTCCCCCTTAGAGGTGTAGAAGTTGTCAAAACCAACTTCAGACTCCAAGAACACCTGTATACAAATGGATACCTATCACAACGAAGAGAATTGATGGAGAAAACAAACAAGGGTTTGAAGCTCTAAAAAATGGAGAAATTATCTTATCAGAACAAAAAGGAATTATGAATATACAATGGATCGATCCTTAAGAAGGAGATCATGCAAAACCCTAAAAGAAACCCTAATAGGGAAACATTTAATAATTAATATAATTATTAAATCTCATTTGATGCAAACTAATGTGAAATCTTAAGAAGGGAATAAAGGTAACTTAATCAACACAATTAAGTTAAAACCTTTACTCTAACACCCCCCCTTAAGATGAGCAATAGTGCAACTACAAACAAGTGCAAGAAAGCAAAGGTAACTACAATGCAGGAAAGCAAACATGGGTCCCGGCAACTAGGCCAGATCAGGTACCCAAATACAACCAAATCTCTGTAAAGTGGAGAAATAGAGAAAACCTCATGGGAAAAAATCTACTCCAAAAAGAGATGTTGAAAGCCATGAAGAACATCACTAAAGCAGAAGAAGTTGCAAACAACTGTCAAAAGATGACTGCTATGGTGTTGAAGAACCTCCTCTGAAGATAAGATGATTAGGATCAAGAAGACAACAATCTTCATTAGTGCCTCAAATGACACTACTCAAATCCGATGGAAAACAAAGGAAAACACCTAGAACGAAGATATAGATGGCACAAGTACCAATAGTCTGAAAAAAATTGATCAACTGAGAATGGAAGATTCCTTCCAAGGTGAAGCTAAGGAAGCATTAGCATGAATAGTATAACACCCCCCCATAATGTTGAACTAGGAGAGCCTGACAGATCCACTAAAATGGTGTGTAACACCCTATAGTGCATGAAGGAGAAGATACAACATTTGAAAGTGCACAAGAAAGCACTTGCAACTGAAAAAGTGGTGTGCAAAACAATGCACACATGCATGAGGCTAGAATCATATGGATCCACTGTCGTCATGGAGGGACACTCACTAGAAAAAGGTGTGATGGAAAAAATAAAGGCACTACACAACCCCCCATGGCACTTTATAATACAGTGCAACTACAAAATATGGCACAACCTTATGTGCAAAATCCCCAAAAAATACATGTACAATAGTGTGGCACTTTATCTCAGTGCATTTACATAGAAGATTGCTTATAAATGATACTCAAAATACCCACAAAGGACAAAAAATTGGAAATGCATGAAGAACAGCCAAAAACGAAGCATCCCATGCAAACGAGAAGTTCCCAAGAGCAAATATGTCCAAGTAATTCACCAGAGTGTGAAAACACAAAAAACTAAATAAAATATACCTAGAGGGAAATCTAGAAATATTGCATGGATGGAACTAAAGAGCTCTGAAATATGGTTCCAACGCCCCTGAGATCGTGAAAAACGAAGGAACAGGTCAAAATTTACAAGCTCGAGACTAAAAATAGCTCATTTGACTTCAACTAGCTGTAGAATGCACCAACATAAAAATGAAGCAATGAGACCCAAACGACTAGAAATTTGATAGAACCAATTTTTCGAGGATATCTCGTTTGCCAAAAAATGATATCATATGCCCAAGTTATGGCCTCTGGAAGAAAAACAGCTCCAAAGGGGAAAAAATACAGTGCGGGATTAAATTTGACGATCATATGGCCATCGCAGAAAAAATCCAAGCCTAAATTTGACGGCCAAACGGTCGTCACTGCATTTCTTCAATAGGGCTTATTACAAAAAAATTGTTTTTTTATAAAAAAACAAATAAAAAAAACTTTGAAATTTTTTTACCTAAAAAAACTGGCAGCCTGTGTACCGTCATCGGCGGTACTGTCAAACCGTCAATCAGCATTAAAGCCACCACCGGCTAGCAGTATGCAGGCCAGCGGACTGAGGGGCCACAGGCCTGCATACACAGGTACCTGCAGGTGCCCCAGTACCAGGGCCTAAGCAAGCCTATAAAAGGCTTGTTTTTTTATTTGTTTTATCATCTATAGAGGCTAAGTACTGAGTTGTTGTGCTCGCTAGTCAAAATATTTTATGGCTTCGACGGTTGATGAATGAGTTTGGTTTTCCTCCTGATAGTCCCACTATTCTTTGGTGTGACAATCAGAGTGCTATACACATTTCTCACAACCCGCTAGAGCATCAACGGACGAAGCACATTGAGCTTCATATGCATTTCATCAGACAATTGATTCAGGATGGTTCTCTCATCTTGGAGTATATTCCCACTACCGAGCAGGTTGCAGACATCTTCACGAAGCCTTTTGCATCGTCGCGCTATCTTCAGTTGCGCTCTATGCTTGCGGTGAAGGAAGTTGTCATTGGGGGGTCTTTATGAGGCCTTCCTTCATGTTTCTTTCAGCATGTTCTTCTATCTCTTTTTGGAGAGGAGTTTTTTCCCACTGGGTTTTCTCCTTTTTCTTTGTTTCATAGAGATTTCCTTATACTTGGGTACCTGATCTGACCTTGTTGTCGGGACCCATTGTTTTTTGCTTTCAGTAGCTTCTTCTAGGTTTTAGCTTCTCCCTAAGTCTAGCTTAAGGGGGGGTGTTAGAGTAATTGTTTATTTACTTGATTAATTAAACAATATTTGTTTAATTAATTAAAGTTCCCTTTTATCTCTTTTATGCTTAAGCTAACATTAGGTGCATAATAATTAATTATTTTATTAATTAGTAATGTGCAAGCCTAGGGTTTTCCTTTTTAGGGTTTTTTGACCTATATGAGGTTGAAATCTTTTCTTTTGTATCATTATTCTTTTCACACATTGGTGAATACAGAGCTCCACATCTTTGAGATTTTTTATTGTTCTCTTTGTTGCTTCTCTTTGCTTCTCCCTATAACAGGTATTCTTCACTTGCAGAGGTCACTGGGCTCCTATGAAGTTGTATTTTCTCAACTTCTATTGCACATTAATAATTAATAAAATAATTAATTATTATGCACCTAATGTTAGCTTAAGTGTAAAAGAGATAAAAAGGAACTTTAATTAATTAAACAAATATTGTTTAATTAATCAAGTAAATAACCAATTACTCTAACACCCCCCCTTCAGCTAGACTTAGGGAGAAGCTAAAACCTAGAAGAAGCTACTGAAATTGCAGGTGATTCCCTGGATCAAAAAAAACAAACCCCAAAATTGTGAATGCCTGATCCAACCCTTGTAGCTCCAAATTCTTCAAACAAGAACAAGCATGCAGCAGGAAAGCTCTCATACCATGTAGAAGTTGTCAAAACCAACTTCAAACTCCAAGAACACCTGCATGCAAATGGATACTTGTCACAAGGAAGAGAATGGATGAAGAAAACAAACAAGGGTTTGAAGCTCTGAAAAATAGAGAAATTATCTTATTAGAACAAAAAGGAATTATGAATATACAATGGATCAATCCTTAAGAAGGAGATCATGCAAAACCCTAAAAGAAACCCTAATAGGGAAACATTTAATAATTAATATAATTATTAAATGTCACTTTATGAAAACTAACGTGAACTCTTAAGAAGGGAATAAAGGTAACTTAATCAACACAATTAAGTTTAAACCTTCACTCTAACAAGAGGATCATCTTCCTCATTACCTGCTTTCTTTCATTAGCTTTCTCTCCTTTTCACATGTTTTCTCTCCCCCTTTGACATTAATGGAAAAGGAAAAAAAAATTCATTGAATCTTCCTTTGACATGAAAATAGAATACTCATAATGACAACACTTGAAACTACCTACTCCCCCTGAGAGGTAGCCACCAAAACATCAGTCCAAAAAGATAGAACCATGAATCCACCAGATTGATGCATCTCCAAATGAATCTTATTTGATGAAAGGAGGGGCAATAACCCCTAACTTCTCCTCAAGATACTAAAAAGTATCTTTAGGAAGAGCCTTTGTAAATATATCTACAATTTGATCCTTTTTTGAAACATACTCAAGATTGAATTCATTCTCCATGACCACCTCTCTCAAGAAATGATATCTGATAGATATATGCTTCATTCTCGAGTGCATCACATGATTCTTTGAAATGACAATTGCACTTGTATTATCATAGAAGATAGAAATGGGATCATCATATAGTACTATGATATCTTTCAATGTTTGTTTCATCCATAGAACTTATGTACAACAAGATGCAACAACAATATACTCAGCTTCAACAGTAGATAGAGAGACTTAATCTTGCTTCTTACTCAGTCATGCCATGAACCTGCATCCAAGAAAGAATGCACCATCACTTGTACACTTTCTATCATCTATACTTCCAACCCAACCTACATCTGTATAAGCACTAAGTGTAAAGTAATTATCTTTAGGATACCATAATCCATAATCCAGAGTTTCATTCAAATATTTGAATATTCTTTTAACTACAACAACATGTATTTCCTTTGGATCTTCTTGAAATCTAGCTACAAGATAGACCACATGCATAATATATGGTCTAGTAGCAGTCAAATATAATAGTCCACCAATCATAGACCTATAATTTCTCTAATCAGCCTTAGGTGAATCATCTTTACCCAACTTGCAACTATTCACCATAAGAGTACTTACTGGTTTGAAACCATCCATCCCAAACTCCTTCAACACCTCTCTCACATACTTAGATTGTGAAATGAAAATCCCTTTCTCTATTTGATTAATCGATAGCCCAAGAAATAAATTCATCTCCCCAAACATAAACATAAATAAATTCATCTCCCCAAACATAAAAATTTCAAATTCATTCTACATCTCTTTTTCAAACATATTGCACATCTTTTCATTTCCTCCAAAGATAATGTCATCAACATATACAACTACAATCAAGATTTTATCATTTTTCAATATTAAAGTACAAATTATTGTCTATCATACCTTTCTTAAATCCTCGTTGAAACAAATACTTGTCTAACCTTGTATGTTAGGCTCTAGGAGGTTGCTTTAATCCATATAAATCAATCTGTACACTATATCTAGTTGATCTTTTAACTGAAATCCTTTTGGTTGTTCCACGTAGACTTCTTCTTCTAGCTCACCATTCAAAAATAGTGACTTGACATCCATCTGAGACTTTGAAATCTTTATAAGCAACTAATACCAAGAAAATCCTTATAGCTTCCATTCTTTCTACTGGGGAAAAGTCTCCTAAAAATTCATGCCTTCTTCTTGTGAGTAGCCTTTACACACAAGCCTTTCTTTGTTTCTGAAAACTTCTCCATTCTCATTCAACTTATTTCTAAATACCCATTTCAATCCAATGATATTTTGTCTGTTAGTCTTGGGACCGATTCCCAAGTCTGATTCTTCTCAATCTACAAAATTTCTTCTTTCATTGCTTCCTTCCAATTTTCATCCTTACAGGCTTCACTTACTTTCTTCAGCTCAATCTTAGAGAATAAACATAAGTTTACTTCAGCAACAACTTTTCTTCTTATTAATAAACCTTTTGTCTTGTATCCAATAATATGATTTTTTGAATTATTCCTCTGTACATATTTTGATGTCTTAGGGGGCATCACCGAAGCATCTTCTCTTTCATTATGTTCATTCTAATTTTTGTGCTCATCTTTATCCTATTGTTTCACAATTTCTTCTATTCTTCCAGAGCCATGTTCATTAGACACATATCCATTTTCATCAACCTTCACATTCAAGCTCTCCAAAATCTTTCTTAGTCTTTTATTGAAACATTTGTATGCCTTGCTTTTGATGGAGTATCCAAGAAATATTCCTTCATCACTTCTTGCATCAAAATTTTCCAAAGTTTCTTCATCTCTTCTAATATAGAATTTGCTTCCGAATACCTTGAAATATTTAACTGTAGGAATTCTTTTGTGCCATAGCCAAATTTCATGTATCTAACTCATAAAGCATCATCCGTCAACACCCTTAAGCTGGTAAATATTCCCTTCAAATTTATTTCTTGTAACAATCAATGTTTCAGATCCTTTTTGGATCTCACATTTCTCATCTTTAAACACAATATCATATCCTTTTATGCCCATCTGACCAAGGCTCAACAGACTATGCCTTAAACCATTAACATAGTAAGCATCATCAGTATGTTGCTTGCCATCAAAACTTACTGAACCTATCCCACAGATTTTAGCACCAGTATCATCTCCAAACATAACTAGACCTCCATCATATTTCTCAAGCTTTACAAACTTACTCTTATAACCGGACATGTGATGTGACTAACCATTATCAACTACCCTAAAATTATTTTCTTGTTTAGCATGTAGGGTAGAGATAATCGTCCCTTCATTTTTCTCTTTATCCTTCTCCAGAGGAATTTCCTTTACCTTTTTTTTTGAATTAGTAGAAGTAGGTTCATCCTTAATCACCAAGAACAAGCATTCATTTTCATTTGGATCCTCATATTTTGAATCTTCATCTGAAATAATAGCATTCTCATTAGCATAGTAAGCTCTGCTAATCTTCTTTCCTTTATTTTCTTTCTCATATCTTTATTTATTCCTTTTAGCTCTTTCCAAACACTTTGCAGCATAGTGACCTATTTCTCCACAACTAAATCGCTTAAAGGGAAACTTACCTTCATACTTATTGAAGCCTTTTCTCATTATTCTTACAAAGCTAGCTTCTATTTCGTCAAAAAAAATCATCCAGATCTTCAATTTTTGTAGCTTGAAAAGCAATCTCTATTTTTCCTCCATTTCTTAGACTCGACTTCCTCATCTCATAAGATGTCAAAAATCCTAATAGAAGATCCTTAGTATAAATCTTATAATCTATAGTCTTCTCAATAGCACTCACCTTCTCACTGTAAGCATTAGGAAGAGTTATGAGAATCTTCTTTAAAATCCCAGTTTCATCTATAGTAGCGTCAAGAGATCACATTCCAACCACTACCTCATTCAATCTTTGTACATAATCTTTGACATTTTCATCTTCAGACATATGTATAAGATAAAACTGTGTTTCCAAATTCTGTAATTTTGCCTCTTTTACTCTTTCATCACCATCACACATGCTCTTTCTAAAGAATCCCAGAATTCCTTAGCTATCTTCAAATTATGAACCTTAATCAACTCATAATGTACCAGACTATTCTTCAAGATGAACTTCACCTTATTATTGACTTCATGTGATTTGATTTCTTCAGGTGTACTCGGACCATTAACAAGAGGAGTGTAGGGATTCTTATAAGCTTTCTCCACATCAGATCCATAATACACTAGATATTCTTCCACCAATACTTTCCAAATACTATAATTAGTTCCATCAAACCTCAGATAATCAAAGATCATTTTTCTAGCCAGCCCAAACCTTCCTCAAGCGGTTAACCTCTTCACCAAGGAACCAAGCTCTTATACCAATTGTTGAATATGACAACTAAGAGGGGGGGTGAATCGGTTGTCACAAATTATAACCTTCAATTCAATTACCAAAACTAATACATAAACTACTTAAATTATTAATCATCAAATGCCAATACATAAAATCAAATCCAATGCACAAAAAAATAACACCATATTTACATGGAAAACTCAATGAGGGAAAAACCACAGTGAGGATTAACTCACACTACAGAGAATATCAAAAGTGATTACAAAAAGGCTCATTTCCTACAATAAGGACTCACTTTCCAAGAGGGCTACAACTCAGAGGGCTCACTACCATAGAGATATAAAGAATACAAAGAAGACTTGTTATAGAGAGAAATCAATCCTAATGCAACAAAGGATTTCACCACAATCATTGATCAACTTGCATGAATGATAGAGTTTTCATTCAGCTCACTTCATTCAAAAACTTAGCATTAAGCTTCGCACTGATCTACCACAAACATAACTCACACACACTTTTTGAATAGAATCAAAGTCATGTCTACTCTTTCACTTATCTTCCTTCTTTTCTTTTGTACATTTTAATTGCTAGCTCATCTTGTATTTATACTATCTCCAACCTTAAAAAGATACAAATTCAACCATCCAACTTCAAATTCAAATTAGGTCGGCACCAAAACATCCTAGGGTGGAATTAGAATGATGGAAACCCAAACACATGCTTCACCGAGATCCATAATAGATCCAACATGCTTCATCAACTTTGAAGATAGTGCTTAACACATGGTCAACCAAACTAGTGTAAAACACATAAAACAATTAAGCTCGAAACTTCTAGATACCAAAAATATCTTCAATGCAGTAAGAACATCTTATCTCTAGAACTACAAGTCAAAAGACTTCATCAAAGAGAAATCTAGACAAGCAACATTTCCCCTAGACCTCAACTAGAACACAAAAAAACATATTTCACAACTGGTGAACACAACTTGAACTTCTCAACGAAATAACGACAAAAAATATAGATATAGCTATGATCTCCTAAAATATTAAGTCCTATTATGAGATGCTAAAAAATCTATTAATGAAATAAGAATAAATAACACAAAGAGGACACCTCAACAATTAGCCTAAGGAATGATAAAAATGAAAGCAAGATGAAACAAAATAAAGAGTGATTATACCTTCATGCTACTTCTGCCTTGGTTGGCCCTTTGATCTTTGAAGATTTGTATGCTCCTCAAATGGCAAGCTAAATCAAATATGCAAAGTGATATGCAAGATGAGTGAAGACATGGTAATGGTGAACTCACAATACTATGGTAAGTGCAAGAGAGGCTCAAATGGATAATTTGCAAAAGTTTTGATAGAAAAATATTGATTCTCCAAAATGAGAGAAATGAGGGGGTATTTATAGAAAATTTTGAATTCTCTAGAGAATTTAACGGTTGAGATTAATCCAACAAAGCCAAGATGAAGCGATATGGTGAGTTGAGGACTCTCAAGCCCTCACATCTTGACATGTGTAATGTGAGATGGCCTAGGGTGAGATGATGTGGGAGTGAGGTGGAAGAGAATTATATGATGTGGAGGAAGGACAAGTACCTTTTAGGTACCTTGGGGGATGATAAGATTCCTTGGAGGAGTAAAAGTGAATTAAAAATTCACAATGATTGGAATCTAGTGGATAAAATAGGGTTTCAAAAAATGTGGGAATTTTTTACATGTGAATGATGTGACAAGTCCAAGGTTTTAGAAGTCTTTGGCACATGTGATGTGACAATTCAAAGGTTCTAGAACTTGCATGGGGAAGAGAATATTCTTTGGAGGAATAAAAGTGAATTAAAAAATCATATGGGGAAGAGAAGAGCCTTGGATGAATAAAAAGGAATTAAAAATTTCTTGGGATATGGGGAGAGTTGACCAAGGTACTAATTAGGCTTAACTAATCAGTAATTAGAAGATAATTAGTGGTTAATAAGGATTAGAAGCCAACTTGCAAAAGTTGGAGGATGTGACACATCCTAATCAAGGATTAGGCATGTGCAAATCCCTAATGAAGATATTAAGAGGTTGATTAAGATTAAGTGAAGGATGTGACACTAATCTTGATTAAGTGGTGCACATCCTAATCATAGATTAATTAATTTAATTCAGATTAAAAGAGGATTATGGAGGATGTGACAAGAAGAGAGAAAGAATGAATTAAAAATTGAAAAGGATAATTGACTAAATTAAATAAATTGATTGTTTTTATTTAATTTAGAGATAAAATGGGCTTATGTATAAAGTATTTAATTTATTACCTTAGGAATGTTAGGGAAAAAAAAACATTAATTAAATAAATAATTTAATTAACGTTGATGAAGAGGATGAATGAAAGGGATAAATTTGTCCTTATGTAAATGGTCAAATTTAGGTGTCTACATTTTTCCCCTCTTTGAGATGGTGTTACGAAGTAGCATCATTTAAAATAAAATTAAAATATAGCACTTAGAAGAAGATGGTTAGATTAGTGAAGATGCCCCAGTCATTCGAGGAGTGACTAGGAGGAAAGATGATGGGAATGAAGATAAAGATTAGGGATTGAGGATGCCCCCTCGAGAGGACATGCAAGGTTAAGAGAACACGGATGTGCTCGCGAAATGGATGAGATAATGCAAAGGTAGATGGGGAAGATGATGCGAAAATGATGGATGAAGAGATAAAGGCAAGCACAAATGGATTCTAGGACAAATACAATGTTGCCCCAGTCAAGCGACAAGCCAGGATGGACTGAGGATGGATGGAGTGTTGTTTATGAGGGAACGATACATCCCTGAACAACACAAGGATAGGGAAAGATACATCCCAATAAGAGTGTTGTTGATGAGGGAAGGATACATCATAGAACAACACAAGGATAGGAAAGGATGCCTCTCATTGATGATGATGATGATGAGGATGATTGGGTCAAGGCTTGTAGCAAGGATAGGAACAAGACCAAAGATGTGATTAGATGATTTGTGCTAGATGAAATAGATTAGGATTGGATGGAGAAGCAAGATGAAGATGATGGAGGTAAAGATGCAATGCAATGGAAGATGCAAGTTACCATTTTTAGAGCACTGATTTTTGTTGTAGCATAACACACCAAATACCATGGTATGTGGAACCAAGGTGGATTAGTGTCTAATGCATAAACAAACACAACAAACAATAAGTTTATCCCAATACCCCAAAGTCATGAAGAATTTGGTCAAGCCAGGTATTGAGATAACCACAAGCACAAAAGGATGCCCCAGCGTAACACAAGACCTCAGGATTCTTGGTGGGTACTACATGGGTTAACCAAGAAGACAACAAACAAAAGAAAAATCAAGATATGCCCCTATGTTAACTATTCAAAACACACCATAATAGGAGATATCATGACATCCATGACAAGTGATGATAGGGAGCTCAAATGATAAACAAAATGTCAAAAACATCAAAAGATCACAATCAAGTTTCAAACATCCTTTGCCATAAGATCAAAAGGATGGATGGGGTTGATGCGGTCTATTAGGAAGGATACATCCTATTGAGACCAAATATGGAGGATAGATTGGTTGATCGACATGACGTGAGATATCTGAAATTGATTGAACTGCATGATACTAATGAGCTTTGTTTGTAAGCACTAGCTAGGATAACGGCATACTTGATGACACGACAAGATGATGAGACATAAGGCAACAAGATGACAAAATGATGAGGTGACAAAACAGACACACCCTAAAGACCTAGGGGCTCGAAGGTTGATCAAATATCAACCTTACAATCGTGAAAGCGTAGAGCCCTCGTAGTTCGATAAAAGACCATGGATAAAAGCGGGGAGAGGAAAATGAAGACCTTGATGGATGATGAAGACCGAACAAATTCCCTAGGGGCAGACCAAATGATTGACCTTTCCTACGTGAAAGCGCAGGGACCACATAGTTTGACACAAGGCCAAATATAGATGATGGAAGATACAAGACAGACAAAAGATAGAACCCCAGGGGTAGATCAAATGATTGACCTTGCCTACGTGAAAGTGTAGGGGCAATGTAGTTCTACAAGAGACCGACTATAGACAATGGATAAGGGATGATGATATGATCATGATAAATTGATAAAAGAATGGATCCGATATGATGAGACAAGATAGGCCATTTGGATGGTTGATATGTGTAAGATATGCATGATGTGAAGCTCAGGGATGGGATAGGTATTTAGATCATTAGAATATGAATTGGTAAGGTGATACGATGGATAGATGAGCGATGAAGATATGAGAAAGATGTGGGAAATAGATATGAATGGTGAGAGGGAGGTAGCAGTGCATTAGATTGCATGGGGATAGCCTATAGCCAGCTACCAATGATAAGGTATTATGAGATAAGAGTGAGAAAAAGAAGTAAATGGATGGATGGATAGAGATGGGGAAATAGAAAGATGTGAGGATAGGTGGATAGAGGGATAAGGAATTGGAGGGATGGAATGGATTATAAGGATAGGGATATGGGCGGGATGTTTAGATAGAGGGATGGGTAGATAACAATAGAAGGGCAAAAAAGGGTTAGTGGATGAGAGTATAGGAAGATAAGGATTTGGTAGATGAAGGATATAAGGATGGGAGGTGTGGAGATATGGAAAGGATTACATGGAAGGATGGATGGATGATGTCACCAAGGACTCTATCACAAATAAGGAGATGCCTTCACTCTATATGTGTTATGCATGACGAGGGAAGAGGGGTAGAAAGATGGGTGGAAGGGATATGGGGGTTGACATGATGGGTAGATGATGAAGCTAGATGGATGTAGATAATAAGTATGGATCAGAAAAGTAGATGGGGAGGATAAGGAAAATGATAATGGATGAGGGAAAAATATGCCAAGAGATGTCCAAAGCATGTATATATATGTGCCCCTATCTTTATCAAGATCACAAGGAAGATGGAGGGACTGGGATATGAATGGGAGATGATGGGTAAGATGTGGAAGATAGGCAGATGTAGGAGATGGAGAAAAGGAATGCGTAGGTGGAAATTGCCCCCAATTATGGAAGGAAATTGAATGGGGGATATATGCATGACGCCTGTTTTCCAAGTTTTCATCATGGTACTTATCCAAGGTGCTTGTTTTCCAAGTTTTTACCATTGGACGGATTATTTTTCTCTTTACTTTTTGCTCTTTTATTTTTTATCTTTTTTTAATTTTTTATCTTTTTTGAGTTTTTTGAATTTTTCGACTAGGATACGGGTGAATATGGATGAGGATATGGATTCAGAAGACATATGATAAAGTGGATGGATGAAGGATTCAAGCATCAAGTTCTAGATGAGGTAAAGAAGAGCCCATGTGTAAAGTGGCCATTGGATGTTGGTACAACCTTATTAGAATGGATGGATTATGCAAGAGGATGGATTAAAGGATTTGATGGGGGAGATATGGGGGATAGTGGATGGAATACTGGAAGGTGTATGGATGGAATGATGGAGTGGATGTGTGATGGGGGAAGGTGTTCAGGACCAACATTGACACATGTGGTGGATGTGAAATGAGAGGAGGGTTGATGGTTGGATAATGTGGCGATAATGGAGGCATTACGATAGTGAATTTTGGGACATAAGGACCCAAAACATATTTAGGAGATAGAGGATGCAAATGAGTAGCATAGAAACTTTGGATTTCGTCATGGATTTTTCATGTAAGGTATTAACTTTTTTGACTTTGGGATCCACATGGTTTTGATTTTTGCATTGGAGGACCTTTGTGGCCTATGTGTTTGATTTGGCTTTTGGATTTGATTTTTGTTTGCAACATATCTTTTGAAGGGGACATGAGGATCTTTAGATTCATGTGGATGTTTTGATTTATGCATTGTTTCTTTGGCATCCAAATTGATTTTAGTATAAATGGGATGGGTATGAGGAGATCGATGGTATGGAGAAGACGTGGATGGAGTGATAGAGGTAGGCTTGTGATGATGTTGTGTGAATGGAGGATGTGAGATAGCATGCATGGATGGGTGCCTTTGTTGATCTTGGTTAGGGTTTATGAATTTAGGAGTTATTATGGTGGATGGAGGGACATAAGGGCCCAAAATAGATTTAGTAGATGGAGGCACATAAGGACCCAAAATAGAATTAGAGGATGAAGGAGGAAAATGGATGGTTTTTTTGCGATAATACGATGGGGGAGGAGGGATGGAGACAAAGGATTTGGTAGAGTGACAGGAAGTGCCTCTCATTCCTTTGGAAGAGGCTCGCTTAGGATGTATGGAGGTTTAACAACATTTTTGGATTGTGATTCTTGGGAGATATATCCAAGACTGTGCACACCTAGATGTTCTTTGACCTGAATGGGTTCTAAAATACCTTGCTCATGAAGGTCTAAACCTTTTCCTTGATAGTTCATGTTCTCGAGAATGTGATCTATGGTAGGATGGTTATTATTTTGGAAGCATGATGCAAGCACATTAGTAGGTTGAAGAGGTATGGTGGTGCATACGTGTTGTTTTTCTTCTGTAAGAAGGCCACCATGGATAAGTGTAATGTGACCAAGGTGATACAAAAGAGGTGTTGGGATGGTAGGACTAGATGGCGATGAAGGATCATGCGATGGAGATGACGAGATAGAAGCATCAAGAGGAATGAGTGATAAGGGATCATGAGAGGAATTAGGGAGTATGATGGGATCTAGATTTATGGCAGTGGATGATAAGGGCTCATGAGATGAAGTGATTGGATCTTGAATGCAAAGGGGGTCATGGGATGGAGTGGATGAGCTAGTGTGATCTTGAGATGGGGTGGATGGAAGGATAGGATCATGACTTGGTTGAGGATAGGAATCATGAGATGGGGTGGATGGGGGATTATGATCTTGGGATGTAGTGGATGGGATGGTAGGATCTTGATTTGGAGGAGGGGATATTCTTGTATGCTTTGGATCAAGCTCTTGGCATGACTCATCTTGTGGGGGATGTATGATGATGGAAGAGTGTTGGAGGGAATCCTCAAATGGGGGAGATAGGAGGATGGAGGATTCATGAAGGTCATGTGATTGAATTTTGTGAATATTAGGACTGGGAGGAGGGGATTGGATGTCTTCAATGGATTGGGTGGATCTAGTAGTAGAAGATGTGGATTCAATGGATTCGATGGGTTTGACTGGATCAACCATTTGGATAGTATTAGGAATGGTAATGGGAGGGATAGGTGTAGGATGGAGAAGGGCCTCATGAATAGTGACAATGCATGATAGAGTGGGAGGGCATGGTGTCTCTTCTATCATGAGTCCTTGGGCGACATTTGGAAGGGATGTAGGATTAGGTAGAGTGATGGGAATGGATGGAGGATTAGGATTAGGGATTGGTGGATTATAATTAGATGTGGGGATGGTATTGGATGGAGGACTAGATGGAGGATTAGAATTAGGAATTGGTGGAATAGGATTAGATGGGGGGGTGGGAATGGATGGAAGATCAGGGGTGGATGGAGGATTAGGATTAGGGATTGATGGATTAGGGTTAGACATGGGGATGGGATTGGATGGAGGACTAGGAGGAGATGGAGGATTAGGATTAGGAATTGATTGATTAGGGCTAGATGAGGGGATGGGAATGGATGGAGAACTAAGAGGAGATGGAGGTTTAGGGTTAGGGATTGGAGGATTAGATGTGTGGATGAGTAGATGAGGATTATATGTAGAACTAGGAGGAGATGGAGGATTAGGGTTAGGGATTAGAGGATTAGATGAGTGGATGGGTGGATGAGGATTATATGTAGAACTAGGAGAAGATGGAGTATTATGATTAGATGAGTGGATGGGACTAGATGGAGGACTAGGAGGAGATGGAGGATTAGGGTTAGGGATTGGAGGATTAGATGAGTGGATGGGACTAGATGGAGGAATAGGAGTGGTTGGAGGACTAGGTGAGTTATGTTTAGATGGGGGATTAAGATATAATGTGGTGAAAGGGAGAGTGATGTAGGAGGATGTGGATATTGGATTAGATTGGGAAGATTGGGATGGTGAGTGATAGTATGAGGATGTAGATTAAGGATTAGAATGGGAAGATGTGGAATTAATGTAAGGGTATTGGGATGGGGGATTGTGATAGAAAGGTGTGGATTTTGGATTAGAATAGGAAGATTGAGGTGGTGAACCACCATAGGAGGACACCTAAGGTGGGTTGGCATAGGAGGATATGGATGGTATATTAGGATGAGAAGATTGAGATGGTGGATTAGGATAGGAGGAATATTGGGATGGGGGATTGTTATAGGAATGTGTGAGTGTTGGATTAGGATGGGAAGATTGGGATGGGTGATTAAAGTAGAGATATTGGGATTGTTGATGATGATGAGGATAAGAGGATGTGGATGTTGGATAGGATAGAGGTTAGGAAGGGGGACATGATGAATATGTAGATGGTGAGGATGTTGGACATCCCTTGTCAAGGGTAGCATAAGGATTGTTAGTAGATGCGGATGAAGGCATGGTGGGATAGTTCGAAGGAGTAGTTGGATTTTGGGAGGTGGTTGGAGAGATCTTTCTAGCAATGATAGCATCAAGGGGATCTATATAACACTTTTCGTGATCAACAAGACTTTCATTATCGTCGTTGGTGTAATTAGGATTTCCCTTGACTACTATTATTGGTCATGTGAGAGGGGGGTAAAAATTCATGATGGATACAGATTAGCAGGAAAGAATAGATGATGGATAGAGAACTAGGATGGATTGGAAGCTCATATGGGGATTGGATGAAAGCTCATATTAGGATGACGGGATTAACGCTCAGATTAGAATTGGATTGGAGCTTAGATTGGGATTGGATCAAAGGATATGATAGGATAAGTTTGTTATGGATTGGACGATGAATTAGGATTGGTTGATGGAAAGGGTCCTAAACCCAATTCATAAATCACCCTAGGTGACTTAATACGTTGGTTGATAGGATTAAACTGGCTAAATCAATGATCACAACACCGAATCCACCTTGAGAAAGAAGGGGATTGATTTGGGCCAATGATGTTGACTTACAACACAAATCTACCTCAGGATAGAAGCGGATTGATTAGGTTGAAGACAATGATTTTTTTTCCTAGAACAAAGGTTGATATCTATTCAAGTGATATCATAGTATGATCACAACATAGAGGTTACTTCCTAAACATGGATGGATCACAATCAAAATAAAAATGATATAGTGATTATAATTACAATATGATAATATATAAATAACTTTTCCAACTCACACGATATCCTATTGAAGGAACCAATAGAGGATGTTACCTACCACCCAACCATTTTATCATAATCAAGCACAATAGCTACCAATGCCACTATAGATAGCCTACAAGCTATAGAGAGATAAAATCATGGACACACCACTATCAAGACCAAAACTCGAACATGCACAATAGGTCTCAAGCAAGCCATGAGCATCCACACAAGAGTCACATGGTTCTCTTAACACATGATAATATACCATCAACCCAATCAAATGAAGATAAGAGGAGGGTAGCTAAGGCATGTAGTAGACTTATGCTTACTTATCTACAAGAAAGAATAATCCAACATTAGGTTCAAAAAAATTATGCATGAGGTCATGAAGCATATGTCGTGACACATTGATATGTTGCCCTAACATTTTTAATCTAATTGGCATAACAACATAACAAAAGGTGATGTTGATCATAAAGGTTAATTTGGATTTGGTTATTACTAGAAAATTTGTACATCAAAGAAATCATTTAAAAACTAATTGTGGCATCAATAGAAGGTAGGGGAAATATCTCTTTGGGACAAGTATAATTGATAGCACAAAAGTCACATTTGAATGGTGCATATGACTTTATTCTTTACGAGGATAAGATTATGAACCATCTTTGAGTTTTTTATTAACTTGTCTTGGGAAATTATGCTTTTTTTGGTGGATATGTGCAATATAAGAGTAGATTACTATATTACATAACATAATGTTAGGATTCATGTTAGGTATATCCTTATTGTTGGTATGTGGCAACTGATCATGCTATACTGTACATTTTTAGTACTGTACACTCTTCATGTATCCTTGCCGAGAAAAAAAAAATCACGTTTTTTTCGTTTTGTCACCGAAAAAGAAAAAGGTTGACTTTGTAAAACCTAATTTTATGGAATCTTTTAAAATCTTGTTATAAGAGGCTAGGATGAAGAGTTGTAGCATGGCATTATTCGTAATATTGTAATAAGTTTTGCACTAGAAAATAAAATCATTGGATGGTTGCAGTTTTGTGGATGTAGCCCAGATTGGGTGAACCACGTTAAATTATTTGTGTTGTCTTCTATGTGTGTTTTATTACTCTATTTTATTGTTCAAATCTGCATTTAACTTGTTATATATTTGCCTTCTAACCCTAACAAGTGGTATCAGAGCGGGTTGTTTTCAATTATCGTTTGCAGGAAAGTCTCATGGTTGAGTGGGAGTCTCACGGTTAAGTGGGAGAAATGGAAAACGAGGGTAAGTTGAAGGTTGAGAAGTTCAATGGGAAAAACTATCAGTTATGGAAGATGCAGATGGAGGACTAACTCTATCAGAAGGATTTATGGCAGCCATTGGAAGGGAAAACCAAGAAACCCACATCAATGTCAAATGAGGATTGGGATATTTTGGACAGAAAGGCACTTGGTAGTATTTGTTTATGCCTGGCACAATCGGTGGCGTCCAATATTACAATAGCAAAGACAACTAAAGAGTTGATGGAAACCCTAGAGATGTTATATGAAAAGCCTTCCGCTTCGAATAAGGTATTTCTTATGAAGCATTTATTCAATTACTAATCATTTAAATGAGTTTAATATGGTTACCAGTCAATTAAATTTTGTAAAAGTAAAATTTGATGAAGAATTTAGGGCTCTTTTGATTCTATGTTTTTTTCCTGAAAGTTGGAATATCTTGGTAATGGTTGTTAGCAATTTTGTTTTTGGTTTGAATACATAACTGATAGAAATTTTGTTTATTTGGGAGATAATGAACCCTATCAGATTGTTGGAAAAGGAAGAATCAAAATTAAGTTGCAGAATGGGAATCATTGGCTACTACATGAGGTAAGGCAAGTTCCAAAGTTAAAAAGAAATTTAATTTATGCAAGTCAACTAGATGATGAAGGTTGTGTTGTTACATTTAGTGATAAAAAATTGAAGGTTACAAAAGGTGCCTTAGTGGTAGCAAAAGGTGTGAAAGTAGGCACCTTATATCTTTGTACATGTCATATTTTTCAGACTACTTTAGCTATTGCAGATAAAAATCAATGTTCAGGAACAGTTGTTGCAGTTCAGCAAGTAGAAAATCATATAGTTGATGTGGATTTTGAATCAGCACTATGGCATAATAGACTTGGGCATATGAGTGCAAAAGGTATGAAATTAATTCATTCAAAGAATGTTTTACCAAGTCTCAAGTGTGTTAATATGGATTTCTGTGAAATTTTTGTTTATGGAAAACAAAAGAGAGTTAGTTTTCTCAAGGATGGGAAACAAAAGAAAGATGAGAAATTGGAGCTTGTTCATACAGATGTATGGGGACCAGCTCAGGTATCTTCTCTCGATGGCTCTCAGTATTATGTTACATTCATTGACGATGCAACTAGGAAGGTATGGATTTATTTCCTTAGGTAGAAATTTGATGTATTTGCAACTTTTAAAAAATGGAGAAGCTTGGTTGAGAATGAGATAGGTAAAAAGCTAAAATGTCTCTAATCTGATAATGGTGGTGAGTATTGCAGCAAAGAGTTTGAAGATTATTGCTCCTCTAATGGTATTCGTAGGCAGAAAACGGTTCCAAGGACTCCATAAGAAAATGGAGTGGTTGAGCGCATGAATAGAACAATAATGGAGCATGCACGAACTATGAGATTGCATGTTGGATTGTCTTTAAACATGTGGGAAGAGGCTGTAAACATTGTTGTTTATTTAATTAATAGAGGTCCCTCTAATCCTTTGGGTTGTGGTATTCCAGAGGAAACATGGATAGGTAAGAAGGTAAGTTATTCTTTTCTCAAAACCTTCGGTTGTGAAGCATTTGCACATATAGATTCTGAAAATAGAACCAAGCTTGATGCAAAATCAAAGAAATGTATATTTTTTGGATATGGCATTGATGAATTTGGTTATAGGCTTTGGGATTTTGAAAATAAGAAAATTGTGAGAAACAGGGATGTCATATTCAATGAGAAAGTGTTGTACAAAGATCTACTATAGTAGCATGAGAATACTGGAAAGGATTATGCAGTGCTAGATGATATTACAAACAACAATGTTTCAGTGGTTCCTCATGCTCTGCAACAACAGCAACAAGAAATACCACAAACTCCAGTGAATGTTAGGTGATCTTCAAGGATAAGTAGACCTCCAGAAATATTTTCTCCCTCTTTGTATTCTATTTTATTAACTGATGTTGGTGAACCAAAATGTTATCATGAAGCTATGCAAGTGGATACTAAGGTTCAGTGGGAGCATGGAAAGGAAGAAGAAATGGAATCCTTGTTGGAAAATCAGACTTGGGAATTATGCAAGTTGCCTATAGGAAAAAAGGATTTACCAAACAAATGGGTTTACAAGGTAAAAGAGGAGGATGGAGGTAAGAAAATATTTAAAGCCAGATTAGTTGTAAAGGCATTTGCACAGAAATAGGGTATTGATTTTGATGAAATATTTTCTCCAGTTGTTAAAATGACTTCTATTCGTACTGTTTTAAGTATTGTGGTTGTTGAATATTTGCATTTAGAACAACTTGATGTTAAAACTACCTTTCTCCATGGTGATTTGGAAGAGGAAATATACATGGAACATCCACAAGGATTTGAGGTCAAAGGTAAGGAGAAACTAGTGTGCAGATTGAAGAAAATTTTATATGGCTTGAAGCAAGCACCTCGGGAATGGTATCTTAAATTTGATAGTTTTATGACTGAGCAAGGCTACAATAGGTGTAATTTAGACCATTTTGTTTATTTTAAGATGTTAGGTGAAGATAGCTACATTATTTTATGTTTATATGTTGATGATATACTTGTAGTGGGGTCTAACATGGATCACATAAAGGAGTTAAAACAATAGTTAGCAAATTCATTTGCTATGAAGGATTTGGGGGCAGCAAAACATCCTTGGTATGAAGATTAAAAGAGATAGGAAAAACAGGAAATTATTTTTATCTCAGGCTGATTATATTGAAAAGGTGTTGCAGAGATTTCATATGGAGAATGCAAAAGTTGTCAGCACACCTTTGCCTAGTCATGTAAAATTGACTAAGGATATGTGTCCAAAGACACAAGATGGGGAATAAAAAATGTCCAAGGTACCATATGTTTTAGCTGTAGGCAGTTTAATGTATGCCATGGTATGCACAAGACTAGATATTGCACATGTTGTAGGAGTTGCTAGCAGGTATATGATTCATCCTAGAGTTGAGCATTGGAATGCAATAAAATGGATTCTCAGGTACTTGAGAGGTACATCCAATATAAGTTTATGTTTGGGGGGCTCTAATACAGATTTAAAAGGCTATGTTGACTCAGATTTGGCAAGGGATATAGATTCTAGATGGAGTACCACAGGTTATGTATTTACAGTTGGTGGGATGGTAGTGAGTTGGATTTCTCGGTTGCAAAAGGTGGTTTCTTTATCCACCATAGAGGAAGAATATGTGGCAACAACAGAGGCAAAAAAGGAGATGATATGGCTACAATTCTTCATGGAAGAGTTGGGAAAAACACAAGTTGAAAATCACTTGTTTACAGATAGCCAGAGTGTTATACATCTTGCAAAGAATTTTTCCTTGCACTCTAAAACCAAACACATACAACTGAGATATCATTTCATTCGGTCAGTATTGGAGGATGGACAGGTAAAGCCGGAAAAGATACATAAAGATGACAATCCAGCGGATATGTTTACAAAGGCAGTAACAAGGGAGAAGTTGAGGTCCTCTTCAGATTTGGTTGGCCTTCAAGGTTGAATTCAAGTATAACAGAGCAGCAAAGTCCAAGGTGCGTATTTCCAGTGGAAGCTATAAGTTCAGTGGTGTCGTCTAGGATCAGTCTCCAAGTGGGAGATTATGTTGGTATGGAGCCTAATCAGTCTCCAAGTGGGAGATTGTTGGTATGTGGCAACTGATCATGCTATACTATACATTTTTTAGTACTGTACACTCTTCATGTATCCTTGCCGGGAAAAAAAAATCACTTCTTTTTCGTTTTGTCACAAAAAAAGCAAAAGGCCAACTTTGTAAAACCTAATTTTCTGGAAGCTTCTAAAAGCTTGTTATAAGCGGCTGGGATGAAGAGTTGTAGCATGGCATTATTTGCAATATTGTAATAGGTTTTGCATTGGATAATAAAATCATTGGATGGTTGCGGTTTTGTGGATGTAGCCCAGATTGGGTGAACCATGTATAATTCTTTGTGTTGTCTTCTATGTGTGTTTTATTACTCTATTTTATTGTTCAAAGTTGCATTTAACTTGTTATATATCTTCCTTCTAACCCTAACACTTATAGCTCAAGGAAAAACTTCTTGGAATTTAATGAAGAGATTGATTTTATTTTGAGTTTGCAAGTATCTAAAGAAGTGTCAACTTTAATGATTTCAAGGTTGTCGTTAGGTCTAAAAAAAATTTTGAGGTTTCCAACCATCCTCAAATTATTTGTAACTTTTTGGTATTATGAGCACAAGTCTAATTTGATACTTCTTTACCTAAGAGCCAAGGATTGAGAGATATTCATTCTACAAAAGTTGTACATGGCATGATCTTGACACCATCCCTTATCTATTGATACAACCATTAAGTCTAATGTTAAAACATAGTATCATTGATTAACATGGTATTATCATCTTGGAAATATTAGTAAAGCATGGTAACTCATGGAAACTAGTAGTAGTAGTAGCATGACCATTATTGGAAGGGTGTGGTGAAGGATGGGGGATCACAAAGGGAAGGAAAGAAGAGGCTCAACTATAGAAGAAGATGGTGGAAGGTGTGAGTCTAAGTTAACAACCTCAAGATAGTGTCTATCAATTGGATTAGTAGGGAAGGTTGTAATTTTCAATGAGACCATGCTTGGAATTTATATTAGTAACTTGATAATCTCATGTGGATGGTTTGCATGTGCATATGGTGATTAAGTAGACAAGGAGAATAAATCATAGGAAAATTTAGGGCACATTTAGATGGTGAGTGGGATTTTGGGTGAGACATAATGGGCTATCTATAATTTCCCAAATCTAAATAGTGAAAGTTTGATGATGACAAAAATCCAACATATGAGCCTACATGACATTAAACACGAAAAACTTAGTCCTCGACTAATATCTCCATGGTTTGGATTTGACAAGGCTTCTTACTTTATTCATCTTGAAGACCCTGATGTTGTTGGTTCCCCTAGTTACTATGTTAACTCTTTGTGTTGGAGTGTTGGCTTTCTTTCGTGTCCTACAATTGGTGTCTCGTATTGAGGTGGAGACCTCTCCTATGGAGGTGGAGATGGGTGTTGTTGGTGTGGTGGTTTGTTCACACTTCTTTTGTGAGTTTTCTCCATTTCATCTTCTATTGAGATGGATTCCATTCCTATGGAGGTGGAATGTGGTTTGGCTGGAGTTCCTCTATAGTGACAGCTTGGGTTTCCATGGTGATTACTCCTATAGAGGTGGAGAGGGGGTGTTGATGGGCTCTAGTTTTTCTGATCATTTGGTTTTTCATGATTTATCTTTTTCAGCCAGTGGTTTGGAGACTTAGATGGGTGTTGTTGCTAAGTGTTATGTTGTTGTTTGGATGTCACATGTTGTTGGTTTCCTGGCTATCTCAGGTAGTTCTTTGGTCTTCCTAAGTGATTGGTTTTTTGTTGCATGGATGATGGAGGCGATTTCTAAGGGTTCAAGGTCCCTTCCAAAACCTAGTTGTAAAGGGTTTTAGGTCCCTTCAAAACCTTTGGGTTCAAGGTCCCTATAAAAAATTAGTTTTATTGGGTGTTCGGTTCCCTTCAAAACCATTTTTTGTAGCTTGGTTTTGCTATTGGTTTGGGTTGTCTTGTTGATCCTTTGAAGTGTTGTTGTTTTGTTGTTGATTGTTGATTGTTTTTTCTTTTGGCAGCATGATCGTCCATGTTTAGGTTTCGGTTCCCTTTAAAACTTGTTTGTAAATGGTTTGGGGTCCATTCAAAACTTGCTTTTCCCATATAATCAAAACTAATATCTCCATAGGAAAAAATCAAGACACATTTGGATGGTGAGTGGGATTTTGGGTGAGACATAATGGACTATCTATAAGTGCCCAAATCTAAATAGTGCAAGTCTGACGATGACCAAAATCCAACATATGAGCCTACACAACATTAAACATGAAAATTTAGTCGTCAACTAATATCTCCAGTGTAAAATTCCCATAACAACCTCTTAGGATTCCCCATGTGTTTCTTATTGTAGCCTCTTGCCATCTTCCATGTGTTTATATCTTCATTATGTGCAAACAAAATCTACCTAAAATGATGAGATTATGGCTTTTCTTGAAGCAATGAATTTTCTACTATTGCAATAGTGAATGTGTTTTCTAGCAATGTGTCCATCAGTTATGTTTGTACATGCAATTTGTTTTAAATATACAATTTCATCGTTAGTTTTATCTTATACTTAGTCTAGTTCTATTTAGAAAACTTCATCCCTAACCTCTAGTCACTCCCCTTTACTTTCACTTCTATTAATATCTCTATTTGAGTTATGAAAAGGGTCCAAGTTTTCTTGCAATCAAACACCTATAGTCGAGAATTCTTGTAACCGTCATTTACACCTAAGTTTTATTTTACAAGCCATAATCATCCCTTGCAAACTTGTTGAGCCTTTTGCATCCCTCTTTCCCTATTATATAAATGCTTTGTACTCTAGTTTGGAGATAATCAACAAGTTAGAGATAAGAGGGGGTTTTGGCTACTCCAAATAGATATCCAAGGTTGGGAAGGCTAAAGATGTCACATTGGTGTGGATGCTCACACACATAGCTTTCAAATGTGTGAGAAACCTTTGGAGAAAGCCAAATTCCTTTTTAAAATACTAGCTAAACTAATGCTTGAATGAAAATGGATAGGAGGCATAGAGTTCAAAAGGGGAGAAAAGGGTTCATAAAACAAGTGGTGGGTAGTGAGGTGAAGAAGAGAGACCATTCAACCCTTCATTTAGTACATAAACCAATCCTCATCCATGAATATGCAATTTTTTGTGGTGGGTTTCCTCAACTAATGTTATGCAAACCAATTTGTGTGGAAAACATAAACAATCCACTTTCATGTGGGGGGCATTATAAACAAACAAAAGACACATTCAAAGTCAAGTTAAGGGACACTCTTTGTGATGAGATTTGAAGAAAAAAAAGCCTAAAATAATATTTATGAATCAAGAGTTAAAAAAACCAAAAACCAATCAGTTATACAAGAGCAAAGCACAACTAAACTTGCAAAAGATGGTCAAAAAGAGTTTTTCTTGGAGAAAAGATCCTATATATAGATAACCAAAAAGAAGTAATCTATACCATACTCAAATAGAGTTAATCCAAAGAACTAAAATGATTTTGCATGTTAAACCTAAGAATGGGCATCCATTTAGGATGCAAGTAGCCTCACACACCTCATAAAGGGGATGAAATTAGAGGAAGTTAAATTAAAATAAATTTTTAATATAGAAGCATAATAAATGATAATTTAAATAAAATGTCACAATTCCAAAAGATTTTAATAAAATATAATAGATGAGGAAAACACTACAAAGAGAAAGGAAAGATGAATTTCATTTGAGGACATTAATGCCAATTTTATCTTGTTCTACACTTGTCTATATTACCAACATAAATTTCGTCTTTGGTTTGGTTTAAGTGTATTATATTTCTTTAGTTTAATTAGATTCATTTTGTTGATTGATTTGAAACATTGTTTATGAAAAATATGTTTTATAGATTCGATTAGATTTATGTTTAGTAGGAATAATTAGATTTAGATTCATAATTTTTTTATTTTAGTTTTGTATCAAAGTATTGTTTAATTTAGAAAACCTTATAATTAAAAGATTTGCTCCAAATCATTGTTCAATCTCAAAAAACGGCTTCTATTTTGTGTCCAAACATTCCTTAAATTACTAGTTAACATTCTTTATCACTTCATAGTAGATCAAGAACTAGAAGCTCAAACATACAATATGAGTTTTTTGGGAAGGACTATCCACCGGGTATCTTTGGAAACTCTTTGATCTATTTAAGGAGATTCAGAAGAGGCACTAAGAAATCTTTTAAGTGGATATAGATTCAAATCAGTGGACAAACTTTTTAATTTAGAAGCCACAAAGATAAGAGAAAATAGAAAGGAAGTAATTTGTCATTTTTCACAAATTGAAAAATGACATTCTTTATTGTTTAAAAAAGAAAAGTAAGTTTGTTGCTTCTTCCCCTCTTTTTTTCAATTTTTATTTTTAAAAAAACTAATTAATTTAGAAAAGAGAAAAGGAAAATTTTTGTGTTATTTTTGCTTCTTTCATATATGGTTTTTGTTTTAGTTTTAGTTAGTTATATAATTATATAAATTTAATTGATTATTCAATTGTACTAAGTTAATTAAGAAAATCTAATTAAATTAGTATAATTATTTAATTAGCTATTTTTAAGTAATTAATTAATTGATTTTTTAATTATTTCTAAAAAAAATTAATTAATTAAGTTTTATATGAATAATTTATATTTTTTTGTTTAATTAATTATATCAAAATTGAGTGGAGTGATCTATTCGCTTTGGTTAAATTAATTTTATTATTGATTAGTTAGAATATTTAGTTCACTCAAAACAAAAACATCTAAGAAGATATAGTTGCATACATTTAAAATGCACAAAATAATAAAAACTTTTATCTGCAAACAAACTATCAATAAAATCAAAACGAACCACAAAGCAACCAATGTGAACAATTGGATTTAAATGAACATTAACGTGTATAAACTCATCTACCTTGATCCTAAGGACCATATTTGACTTTATCGATCATGTGTCTTGGATGAAGGTCATATTTGTTGAAAGAAAACTTAGGAGAATTGTGAGGCATTTAAACCTCAATGAACATTAATGTGTATCAACTCATCTACCTTGATCCTAAGGACCATATTTGACTTCATCGATCATGTGTTTTGGATGAAGGTCATATTTGTTAAAAGAAAACTTAGGAGAATTGTTAGAAGCTCAGCTTGCTCCTCCAATCATCATCCTTGAATAGACAATGCTCCTCGAAAATAGCTAATGAGAAAATGTTGGCTTCAAAGCATTAAGACAAACTACTCTCCTAAAAACCTTTGAATGAGAAAGCAACCACCTAGAAGTTTCGGTACAAGTAAACCAACAACAATTAAACAACTTCCCATAATGTGTTCAGCATTTTTCTCTACAAACACTCCATGCAACACCTTTGTCCACATTTCAAGAGCCCCTCATCTTATTCTGACAATGCCTCTTATGCCTAGTATCTATTTGTTGCTTCCACAAAAAGAAAGGGGTCTTGCTAATAACTTGCCACATCCACAATAGGGGTTGGCATTTTAATCTGACCAACATGATCTAGTGTATATGCTCTATTTTAGTGCATACAATGCTAGGTATGAGTATCAATGAGGTTGGTTTCAAAGGAGGTATTGTAATTAGTGGCAAGGTTACCTAATTGGTTGAGAGGGATGGCATAATGCTGGACTTCAAAACATCTTAGAGTGTAATCAACCAGGATGTTGTTGAAATTCATTAAGGGTTACTAAGGGTTTGCATATGGAATGTGACAAGGTTGGAGATGTTGGAAAAGGTAAATGTATAATTAAGCTATTTCTCTTAAAGGTATATTTGGTAGCATTTGTGGATTAATGTGTACAAATTATGGTCAACGAGGAAATTTATGGCATAATGCTGAACATTATAGCAATTGGTTGTAAGTTGGCCATAAGAGTCATGCCAAGCACAAAACCTATCAAGGTGATATCATTTAGGTAGCTTGTAATGTGTTGGACGTTTTGATGGTGCAAGTGGGAAGGACTTTTTGAATGTCAACAATGTCACAAGGCTTGGGAATATTAAGAGGAGATGATAGGGGATAAGGTAAGCAATATAATGCTTTTAGAGAGTTAGAGAAACACTATCGCTAATGGTGGGCGCAAGTGTGAGAAGTTAAGAAGAAGAGGAAGAGTTCATATGGGAAAGAATATTATTTTTGTTCTATGGCTTCCTCAATAATTAAGGAATTGAAACCCTTGACCTCAGTTAAATGGGTGGGTTGGGGAGCAACTGGGAATTGAAGGAAAAGGCTCGGCTTGAGATATTGTGATGGTCTTCAATACACACAATTCTCCAGCGACAGATAAAAGGCTCTAGCATGTTTCATTGGGAAATGTAATAAAATTGAAGAGGTGATCATGTGGTGTTCAGGTATCGTGAAACTCATGTTGAAAAATGTGGAGGTTATCATCCAAATCAGAAATAGAAGCAAGAGGCGATTAGATATACCATTTCAAGGCATAGCGAATAGAGGTTCTAGTGAGAATTTGCAAACAACAAAAGGATTCAGAAGTACAATTTGGGGTGATGTATCAAATGATACATTGAAGGTGAGGTGGGGTTTGAAAGTTCCAAGGTTGATTGCATCTAGGATCAAAGAGTTCATTTTGGAAGCAACAAATTAATGTGATCATTGATTTGAGTAGGTGGATGTCTAAGAGGATTTGGGGGAATGTGATTATGAGGTGGGGATAATGAAATTAAAAGTGCCGAATGAACTGAGTTTGGGCCTGAACGAGGTTCATCATATCACTATGGGTAGAAGAGATTACAAAATTAGAGACTGGGTGAACTTCAATTGCCCTAGTGTAGACAGGTAGGCCCATGCCTGGTTCTAAAAGATTAGGGACAAGAACGGATAGTTTTCTACAGGGATCTGCACTAGTGAAAATGGTTTAATGGAAAACCTAGAGTTTGACTACGATATTTATGAAGAAACTTTGTTGTTCAGGGCAAACAATATTCTAAACATCTTGGATCAGGAGGGAATAGAGGGATGGAAATTCCAAATGTAAGTCGAGAATATCATGGTGGGAAGGGATTTTATTAAGCAAGGGAAAGGAATGTACAAGATCAACGGTTGCCAAACCAAGCAACCTAGAGAGGGAAATGAGAAACTAAAACCCTGTAAGTAGGGTTCACTTTGGATCGACCAAAATGCAAACCATACCCCAAGGCCTCTAATCTAGCACATACGCTAACTCAAATGAATAATCATCAAATTTCTACTAACAAAGAGAAGGAAAGTTGCACCTTGTTTGTTGAAATGTTGTCTACAAGTCAAAATACCTTCCTTGAGCTACTCGGAGATCCTGCAAAAAGAAAGAGAAAGGCACTGGCTTCGATGTCTTGATCTCCACCTAGATGATCAGAAGACCAAGATTCAGGGAGCCTGCTAACGCTATAATATGTATGACAGAAAACCATAGAGCCGATATGAGCAGCAGCTTTCAAAAGGCATATAAGAAACTCTTACGCAAGAAGGATCAAAGACCTTGCATACATCACTAGAAAGATATCCTTTGAAACGCCTAGACCATAATATGAAGCAAATGCCAAAGAGCAAGATGGCAAAAGTTTAGCATGAAGCTGTGGGATCACCATGTAATTCTGTGACTATCGGTTGTGATGAGAAATGTTTCACATGACAAGAAGAAAATTGCTTGATAGGAAGGCTTCTGGAACAACAGTGTGTTTTATTTACAAAGCATACACAGTTGTTCCAGTAGTTCTATCTATGAAATAATGGACTGTTGAAGCCTCATGTACACTAGAAAATTGCTTGCCATCACTAATCAATAAAAGGTCTATTCTCATTTCATCTAACCTCAGAAATTATTCCGTTTCTAAACTGTCCTTAGGAATTATCCCCAAGCATAGAAAGAAAAAATCAAAATCATGCAGTTAATGTTTCAACCATACACAAAGTACCTCAATGCTTCAGCATTGCCAGGTCTTCTAGACCAAAGCAGTTACTGGTGCTTAAAAAAAATTAATGGAAAAAAATCAACTTTACCCTAGGGCTGACGAGGAAAAAGATGCCCAAATGAAACATAAAATTTCTGCTTCAAATCTGCTCTACGGGCAAAATATGCTAATCTGCAGAAAAGAAGAAAATTTCCTGATTTTGTTTTTTTTTTCTATAACAACCATTTAAAGGCACTCAACTCAAGCAATCATGCAAGGTCAGAAACAATATGAAAAACCATAACTCCAGAAATCACCCATATTGCACACCAAGGCAAAGAACAATGGTGAAACTTGTATAAAGCATCGCACTGCCAAATTAACATGAGAAATTTCCTGTAGCATCATGAAAGGAAACCAACACAGCTTGACAGATTTGCATACTTTCGAAAATTTGATGCAATAGCGTTGAGAGATAAAATTCTCTACTGTATGAACAACATGTCACAAGTAACCTAGACACCATTGAAGGTGACAAAGGGCAATAATGTGATCCTAGACAAAAAATGTACAAGAGATTTTTGCACTCAGCATAATCAACGACAAGCAGTTCAATTTATTGGAGTTTGATGAAAAAATAATGTTGTTTTCCAACCTAAGCTTTAATTTTCTGTAATATCAGGCAAAAATAAAAAATATTAAGTGTTTATGAGGTTTTCTACCACAATCTTTGCAGTTGTGAGGGAATTTGATTATTTGAGCCTAAATTTGTAAATTTATAGTTTCCCCTCGCATATCCTTTTCCTTCTCCTTGCAGCCATGTTCTAAAGAGGGAGCAAGCCAGAGAAATGGGTACGAACTTATAATTGACTAAAACATAAGCCCTATACCTTCTTCACTGGATCTGCTACAGTGAGGTTCCTGATCTAAATCCAAAGAAAGTAAGCTGCATCACTAAAGCTCAAAATTTGCACCAAGTACTTCTGTATATTTGCATCTTTAAAATAGTTAATGTTCATGGAAGATTAATAACTTTATTTATCAAGCAAACCTGGAAAATATTGTCTCAGATTATATTTTCCAGATTGAATCACATCAACCACCATTAAAATTATATTTTGTGGGCTTTGGTAAAAGCCCATTGCCATTTGTCAGTCATATCCATAAACTTGAGCTCACAATAAATACAGATGCATGGCAGAGGGCGGCCCAGTCAAACAAATCAAATACCTCTTACATATGGTTGGCATCAACAGGAAGGAAACATCAATGTTTGAAGGCTGCTCGGATGCAAGGCTGCCGAGCAAATCAGATAATGCAAGCCCAGTATCAGTGAGATTGGCTCTTGTGAAGCTATGCTCAAAACACAGTCAACATCAGCTAAAACATCACCTAATTTGAAATGGACCAATAAAAAACAAAAATCAAGCATATTTTGAGAGAATTTAATAAATTCATGTCATACTTAAACACAAAAATATGACAATAAAGTTTTTATAACATCTGCAAATTCAACATATATGTTTCCTATCATGTATGCAATCAGAAAATTAATCATGAAACAAACATAAAATGAGTTATGAACAACCATGCAAGTCTGTACTTCTCAAACATGCTTTTATAGCAAAAGTATTAAAACATTCTTTCATGGTTACAAATTGCAGAGTTTTGGCACGACAACATATCCATAAATGTAACCCTATAGTGACAATTTGAAGGTTCATCAGCTTCATTAGACGTATATAAAAACATTACAGTCAATATGGATATTTTACCAAAGGTAGCAGTATCAATATCAAATTCATTGACAAAGGTATACCTCACTTAAGGACATGAAATAGGAAATATGCCATATAAATTGTCTTATAGCTCAAATTACCTACATAAATACATAGAGAAAAAGAGAAAGAATTCCTCTGAACATATAGAGGAATCCTCTGGACAATTACAATTGCTTCCGTCCTGTAAAACAAATCTTTCAAATCAAATTACACCACTAATGTTGTTGGACATGAGGAATTGGATGATAGTAACACATGCTATTTTGATTCTGGTTAAGGATATGAATAATTTCAGAGACAAATGTACAGTTACTTTATATCACTTTATGTACAACTTAGCAGTTGGACCATTCTATTGGCAGGATGTTGCTGCACCAGCTTCCTCAACTGCTTGAGCTTGAAATCTAGATTCAGCACTTCCATTATTGTCTTTCCGTGGACGAAAAGTTCTGCCATCGGCCATTTGCCTTACAAAACGTACAAAGCGATTCCAGTTATCCCTGTGGAATAGCTGCTCACTCATTCGCAAAAAAGAAAAAGAACAAACCGGCTCATACTCCTCTTTACACAAACTATTCTCCAAGCAAAGCCTAGAATTCTTAATAATTTGTTTTTGCGACTCTTCATCAAACCTTGTTGTGGAATTTTCTCCAGACAGTGGTACATGGGACTTCCTGGCTGCAAATGTAACTTGTCTCAGCAAGCCTTCTGGACTGCAATTTGCACTCAATGGCTTCTGTTCAGCATCTAGCATCTCAAAACATGTGCAACTTAAAGTCACTCCATGTCTACCAAACATTTGGGCAATTGGAAGATACCCATCATTTAGAGATGTATTAAAATAGCCTGCTGTCAATTCTGCTGAGTGTGATTCAGTTCCATAATGCCAATGAATGCCTCCAAGTTTTCCAGAAAGCTTGGCTCCTGTGTTATGGAATATGGCCTTTGCTGCTGCACTAATGCGTTCACCATGCATAAGGAGAATTCTGGAGTACCACTCAAGGAAAAATTGCCCATATGGTGTATTCCAGGAGCCATTTGTTTTAAAAAAACCTGTTTCCTCTGGCCTCTGCTTGTAACCACCAGTGTCACGAGGACCTCCAACTCCCCATTCCCCCTTCCCAATTTTTTCTGCACATGCCTTCAGACTTGCACTCATATACTGCATAAAAATCAATAGAGCAATACAGGTAAATGTAATTGTCATATATAAGATGCAGTAATCAAGTTTCCAGATCTATTATGAAATCAACATTGTTTGGTACGCAAACCAACACCTTATCATAACACTGAAACTCGCCAATGCCTGGAAATTGCCATGTTAAATCATCTGCTGCACACGAAGGGTACCTCAGTTCTCCCCCTGGACCCATTCCAAGTTGAATCTCCTGCAGTCATAGATTTGTCAGAAGATGCAAGCGCCAATCAGGACTTCAAACTGGAAGCAAAGATCAAGACTGCTCACCGTTATAGTTTGCCCCAGAAATACCTTGAAGGTATCTCTAAAGCTTCTCATAAGATCTGAATAGACTTGAACAGGTGAGCGACCCTTTAAGGCAGGAAGGGTGTCACAACCCAAGGAAATGCACTCTGTATTGCGCATTCCCTCTCTATCCGTGTAAGCCAAATCAGGATTCTTAGCAATTTCTTCAGAGACCCAAGCAGGGAGAGGAATCCTGCAAGAGCAGAAATGCTGTGGTTAGCAAAATAGAACAAAAGACTTCTCAGGTTTTCAACTTTTCACACTTTCATCAATTTATTTTTAAAAAATCTTCCACTAGGAGCTCTTTTTGTAATCTTTGTGGACATTATAAATTCCATAGTATGGGCTGCTGTTCCAGTTTGTATCGCATAAACCATCATCAAAGGAACATAAGACAAAAAAACAGCAAACATTACAAAACTTCCTAAGCTTTTTAAATTATATCCAAAAGCTTCAAAAAATTAAATATACCAAAAATTTACTCCAATAGACCAATCCTACAAGTACTAAAAGAAGACAACAAATCCACATGAAACTCCTGTAATAAGTCAATTCTGGAAATTCCGAGATACAGAATGAATCCAAATTCATTAATTTGCTTACTTACCAACAAGAATCACTACTACGACCTCCGCATTGATGAAATGACATGACAGCCTGCACTTTCAGACTGTGCCTTCTTGCCATCTCCGCAATCTCCAGGTAACCAGTCCAGTTGTATTGACCGGGAACATCCTTCTCCACAACCCCCCACCATACATTAACCATAATACCCTCCACACCTGCACTCTTCAAGGCCATAAGACTCACATTCATAGCTTTTCTCTTCATCAGCCGCCCTTTCAAGTTCACAATATTCAAGGGCAACATCACAAAAACAGGCACACCCTCTTGTCTGCCATCAGAGACCGGTGAAACCAGGGTTGGATATTGTTTCTCATAATAAAGCATCTCTGGATCTGCCTCAGGAAAAACGGACTCATTCCCTCCTGTGAACATACAGTACGCCCTAGAACTACAATTATCCGGCCACAAGTCACTTAATCGGTCAAACTTCTGCACCTTTCTCCGGCATTGATCCAAACTAATAAAAGGATTAGATGCCGAAAACTTTGAGACACTACAACTAAATGAAGAAGGCTCGCAGAAATTTGAATTTAATTTACTCGAAACCTTTCTATGGGGAAAACTAACCCTCTCTAACCCACCCTTAACCCTAGAACAAGACACTTTCACTGCCCTGGAACAATTGGACGACACAGAGAAAGACCCTCGTGTCGAATTAGCATACATTGAAACAGCCATACCAGGAGATAAATGCTACTCTACGCAATTTAATTTCAAACCTAAATATCACAGCTCAAACCCTTTCATTTAAAACAAAAACTGAAAAAAAAAATGTCAACAAATCGAAACAAAATGGCAGACGGATCCGTTCACTTAGCTTGAAATAGTCGCCAAATTGAAGCATATTGTCAACCAGTTTCATGGCCTGAAAAACAAAACAATGAAATTTTTTACGAAGAATTTCGAAACCCTATTTACACTTCAATAACGTCTTCCCAAAAACATGCATACAATTTAAGAAATGAGATTTTAAAAAATAAAAAATAATCACTCCCCTAAAAATAACACACGAATTCAGAAAAAAATAAAATTATTCATACCTGTGACGAGGGAATGATCTTTGAAGGCTTTTCATGGTGGGGGAATTGTGCTGTAGAGGTGTTTTTATTTAGCTTTATTCTTTTTAATTAAAATCCACAGGTCTCGGTTTCGAGTCCCGTGGAACCTCCAGTTTCTTTGTGGGTTCTCTAAATATCCCTGACACTGCCACCCAGAATATAGTTGTGTCTATATATATGTGGACACTGGAGATTGTTGATGTACAAATATCCTGGGACGTGGAATCTCTACTTTATTCTGCAGTATCGGGAAGCTCGGATGTCAATATTAAAAGAAAAACAACTATTTTTACGAGATCTTATATTCAAATTATGAGATCATTTAGAGGAACGGTCCTCCTAATTTTATTGAAGACGTGATTTTCTACGGTGTTTAAAATTGGAGAGTAAATATTTTTTTGAATAAAATCAGTAGGAGTTATTTTATGTGTGTTTTTTATCATGTTTTATGATTAAGGAAGAGGGGAGCATGTAACAAAATTTTAAGGGTTTTTGAGTCAATGTTTCACAACAAATTTTGTGATCTATAATGGATTATTGAGAATATTTAATAAAATTGTGTAGAAGTTTGTCTCAATATTTTGGATCACACTTCGTGATCTATTTTATATCAACGTTTCAAATTACACTCTATTATCCATCATTGATAATGAATGAGGAAGGGTGATTCGAAACATTGATACAAAAACTCTAACATAGTTTTATTCCAAAAACATTCATATTCACTCCTGATTTTTGTAAGCACTAGGGAAGATTCTTACTGTGAATTAGGATCATTCTTTTTATTTTCGATAATTTAAATTGTTTTGTCTATT
The DNA here is from genome assembly GCA_007115665.2 of Sequoiadendron giganteum. Classification (NCBI taxonomy): domain Eukaryota; kingdom Viridiplantae; phylum Streptophyta; class Pinopsida; order Cupressales; family Cupressaceae; genus Sequoiadendron; species Sequoiadendron giganteum. Next base: position 283,720,743 of record CM021102.1, on the reverse strand, counting down.
TGGTAGATATCTTTCTTAACAAGGGGGAAATTGTATTGATGTGGCTAGATGATTATTATAGTTTTACATGTAATTGTAATGTCGCAGAATTGCACCTAGGGGCAATTCCACATTTTAGCATCTTGCCTAGCATTTATGACACCTAAGAGTATTAATGACAAAGTCCCATGAGGCGGAATTTCATAATTCTGACTCCATGCGGACGCATGGCGAAATGACATAAGCCAAACAAGGCATTTCTCAAAAATCTAGGCTATGGACGCATGCGCGGCATGCAAACGTCTGCGCAGCGCGCTAGCGTCCTAGCGATTTTTCGAGTTTGAAACGACGAATCGAGAGCCTTGACCCTTGCGACATGTGTCATGGCAGTTAGGTCTCAAGTGAAACGACTCTGTGCCGCCCTTGCATGCATTAAAAACTCCTTTTTTCCCTCATTGTGGGGTTGGAAGCCATCAATCCAAGCATTCTCACCACTTGCTCTAGTCTTGGGAGAACTTTACCCTTGAATAGCAGCATTTTTTACTGGTGAAGCCATGCCGAATTGAGGTCCCTCCAGCAGCTACCAACTCTCCAGTAGCTATTAGCTCTCAAGCAAGCACATTGCGGTGCACCCGTGTGCTCTGGAAGAGGGTCTCGACCCGCAGGTAACACTTTCTCTCCTTATCACTCTTTCCTACTAGTTCATTTACTACTTTGTGGTGCAGGCTCTACTCCGAAACGGGTTTTGTTTTCACCACTTACTTTGTTATTTCCTATACACTCTCTACCAAACCTGGTTGTCCGTGGAGGTGGGAACACCAATACGGGGTCTAACTGAGGCAAGCCCCTATACAGCCCCAACCTTTTCCCTTGATCTTTTGTGTGTAGGTTGTAGAAGGAAGCTTGGACTAAAGGCTCGACGCACGAAGGTGATCTTGTTTCAAGCTCTCTTGTATTCTCTTTCAGTTCTTTATTTTTGTTGATCATTTAACTCTTCGCATTTTCCGATCCTATTCAAGAAGCAAGACTCTAGTCTATCTGCCTAAGTGCCTGAGTTCTCTACAACTTAGGATGCCAACGCGTCTTGCAGATGACAGCCCACTGCACTGGCGTCCAAGAACTGCGCTGACGTCTTTTGGTCGAGAGCTTCTCAGTCGGGGATAGAAACTTAGAAGTCTTGCTCTTTCAGATCCTGGACCTACTTTCTTGTTTCTCTTCATAGTTCCATCGATCTATTCAATTTGAGGTGTATAAGGGCAGTTCATTCCCTAGTGATCTCTTTAGAAGAAAGAGACCTGTGTGCAGCGAATCCCCCTTATATCACATTTTGGTGAACCCGATGTGAACGTCGGATTCGTTTCCATAATGTTGACTAAGTCTTTTTTCGAACAAGATTTTGATATGTTGGAAGATACTCTAGATGATTTCTTAGAAGCACTCTCCCCTATCTGTAAATCTTCAAAGCAAACTCCTTCCTCGCCAACTGAGGAGTCGATAAATGTGGTAGTATTTTTTGTGGCTCCTCCAAGCCCTAAGAAACCTTTCATTTATGTGACCCCGGCTGAGCCGTTACCTAGAAAAGATTATTCCGTCTATGGGATTTCAGGTTGTAGCAATCCATCGGACTTATATTCGAGATTTGCGAAGGCTACTGACTCTACTTCTTACAATGTCGTAGGGCACACATACCCTACAAGGAGAAATTTATCAAACTTAGAACAACAAGTTGTTGTTCCTACATCGCAGTCAGACCAAACTACCACTTCTTTACCCCTGTCTCAACCTAACCTTCCTTCAGCTCCTAAACTCGCCATCAAAGCACCAGGCGACTATGATCTTGTCGAGCAACTCTCTATTACTCTGACCAAGATCTCACTTTGAGATTTGCTTCAGACCACTCTAGTTTATCAAGAGATGTTGCGGGAGGCCTTACAAAATATTCTCTTGCCTGCCTCAGCTAGGCCTACGGACGTTGATGCGTTGATGGCTCATATTCGAGTGGATTCATCGAATATTATGTTCCACCCGCAAGAACTCCCACCTCCAGATGTACAAAAATAAGAAGAACCTTTGATGCATAGTAAACATTAACAACATCAGTATTAGACATACCCTTGTTGACAGTAGTTCAACCCTCAACGTTTGTGGTATAGATCTACTACCTAAAATCAAGGTTGATTCATCTTCCTTGGTGGCTTCTTCCTTATACATTCATGGGTTTGATAATGTTGGTAGCCAGGCTCTAGGTACGATAGCGTTACCTTTGCAGTTGGGCGCCGTTACTTTGCCTATATTGGTTTATGTACTGCCCGGCCCGTTACCATACAATCTTCTTTTAAGAAGACCTTGGATCCACAATATGGGGGCAACAACTTCTACCCTACACCATTCCTTGAAGTTTGTTGCTAACAATCGAGTGGTTACGGTTAAAGTAGATTTGAAGGTTGTGCACCTTTGTTTGCTAGTCATTGTTGGTCGTAACTCAGTTGCCTCCACCCTCAAGAATTGCATTCCTTCCTTGACCGCCGACACTATGGCTTGTTCCTTGTTGATACCTACCGCGAAAGTTGTTCCACGAGCAAGTGTCAACTGAGATGAACCGCCTAAGATGGAAAAGTGTGATTCCCCTTTGTCTTCTCCTTCATCTCTCGAAACAAATGCTCTCTTAGGCGATGACTGGGATTCCTTGAATTTCTCTGAACTCTTCATAGAAGAATATAAGTCGAACCCCTCTGCTATGGATTTTCCAGGTTTCCCAAACATGATAATGAGTGACCCTCCCGCTGAGGAGGAGAAGCATAATCCTACCCAAGAAGCCACTCCTCCCTTGGAGAGTGACTCTACCCCTGTAGGGGAGGTTGATGCTTGCAAGTCGAGTAAGGCAAGTGGGACTGCTCATGTAGAAGCTTTTGATGTCTATTGGTGGAGCGAAACACTCTACGTAGAGCTGCCCCCTCCTGAAACTCTACAAGCTCGCTATGGGTTTGGTTATAAACTTTCCTCTCAGTATGGCTATGGGCAGAAAGGCCTAGGACGTATCGAGCAAGGAATACAAGTCTCTATCTAGTTTAAGCAACGACAACACAACCTGGGTTTGGGATGTCCTATTGAATAGTATAAACAAAAACCCTAGTGGAGTGTTAACATGATTTCAACTAAACCATTAAGCTTGGTCCATCCTAAGTTGATAGAAGAAAGGGGATGAGTTGAGAAAGTTCCTGTAGATGTCTTCTCTTTGAATGAAGCACTAGGGGAATTTCTAGGTGCTTATTCCCTGTTGCCTCCTTATCATCACAAGAAACGATTCCTGTATCGCTTACATAAACAAGCATACTTTGGAGAATCCATTCTGAGCATTGACAAGGAGGACCCTCTATCTAACTTCGTGATGATGTTTCAATATCTTATCCTGAGGACTATAGTTACCTCCTTAAAGGAGATATTATCAAAGTCCCCGTTGATGCAAAATCCTCAGAAAGAGTAATCAAGATCGAGAAGTGTCTCTCTTCTGAAGAAGCAGATGAACACTCCACTCTCTTGCATACTTACCTTGATATTTTTGCTTGGACGTATGAAGATATGCCCGGTATTGATGAATCCATAGTGGTCCATAATATCATTCTATGTCCCAATGCCAAGCCTATTAAATAGAAGATTTGAAAGATCAATCCTAGGGTAGCCTTAATGGTCAAGACCGAGATAGAGAAGCTATTGAAAGTAGGATTTATCCATCCCATTGACCATTCTCCCTGGATCTCGAATATAGTAGTTGTTAGTAAACCTAATGGTCGTATTTGTATATGCATTGAATTTTGAGATCTTAACAAGGCTTCTCTTAAGGATGACTTTCCATTACCTAATATAGATATGATTGTGGACTTGACCGCAAGCCATGAATTGTTATCTTTTATGGATGTTTCTCGGGTTACAATCAAATCTGTATTAATCTGGATGATCAGTACAAGACATCCTTCACTACCCCTTGGGGGACTTTCTGCTATGTGGTCATGCCCTTTAGATTAAAGAATGCAGGAGCAACTTATCAATGAGCAATGACCTTGATATTTCATGACTTCATCCATAAAATCTTAGAAGACTATGTTGATGACATCTTGACGAAGTCTATAAATCGTTAAGATCATGTGAGGAATCTTTGTCTTATCTTTGAAAGGCTTCGACTTTACAAGATGAGACTCAATCCCCAGAAGTGTGTCTTCGATGTTGACGCCAACAAGCTTCTTAGGTTTATAGTCTCTTATCATGGGATCAAAGTAGACATGAATAAGATTGACGCTATTGTTAACATGTCTCCTCCGAGGAACATCACCGAGTTACAAAGCTTACAAGGGAAGATTTAGGCAATTCACAGATTCGTATCTTTGTTGGCTGACCGTACCCTTCCTTTCACCCATCTCTTGAAGAAAGATGTTCGCTTTATGTGGGACGAAGAATGTCAGAAAGCCTTTGAATCCATTAAAGCTTACTTGACCAATCCTCCCGTATTGATGCTGGCTATGCAAGATAGACCCTTCCTGCTTTACCTTGCTGCCTCACCATACGCTTTGGTAGCCCTACTGGCCTAGTATGATGATGTAGGAAGAGAGAGAGCAGTTTACTACATTATTTGTGTCTTGGTCGATTGTGAAATCCATTATTCGTCCATGGAGAAGCAATGCCTTTCTCTTGTATTTGCTACACAAAAGTTGAGACACTATCTCCTCCATGCTGAGACCCACGTCATAGTAAAAATAGATCTTATGAAACATCTATTTTCTAGCTCTGACCTTTTTGGGAAATTAGCGAAATGGGTTATGTTGCTGTCTGAGTTTGATATAAATTTTATCACTCAGAAATCAGTAAAGGGACAAACGGTGGCCGACCAATTGGCAGACGCTCCCTTGCCTCACTCCTTCCTCGAGTTGGACTTATTTCCCGATGAGAACATCTTCACGATCAACTATGACCTCGAATGGAAAATGTACTTCAATGGATCAAGGTGTCAGACCGGTTCTGGAGTGGGTGTAGTCTTGATATCCCCCGAAGGTAAACTGTTCCCCCTTATCCTTTCAATTAGAGTTTCCTTGTACCAATAATATCGCTGAGTACAAAGCCCTCATTATCGGTTTACGTGTCGTGATTGCGTTAAAAATTAAACATCTTCATATACTAGGTGACTCTGAGCTTGTTGTGAATTAGATCATGGGAACTTATCAAGCTAAACAAAGTAATTTGTCCTAGTATAGAGACCTCACTTTGTCTTTGCTTAATCAGTTATCCTCTTTCACAATAAACAGTGTTCCTAGGTGAGAAAACAGACACGTGGATGCCATGGCAAGTGCGGCTTCCTTGGTACCTTCAGAAGAAGGTACAAAGGAATACCACTTCATGGTGCAGGTCGTGTGAACCTCGGCAGTTCCCGATCAACTCGCACCTAAATCTCTGGTTTTCCTCCATGCAGATTCAAGAGAGTGGTTCTCTAGCATCTACAATTACTTGAGGAATGGAATTTTTCCTGATGCTATGACGAAAAACAATTGCACCCATATACAAAATCTTTTAGCCCGCTATGTCATCTTACCCAATGTTCTTTATCAAAAATCATATAACAGCCTGCTCTTAAGGTGCCTCACTAAAACAAAGATACCCCTTGCCCTTAAAGAAGCCCATTCGGGCTCTGGGGGTGGACATTTTTGGTGGTAGATCCTTGGTGAGGAAACTGACACATATGGGGTACTACTAGAAGACGATGGAACAAGATCCTTTAGTTTTTTCAAAAAGTGCCTTCAATGTCAACATCGTAGCCATCTTATCCACTCTCCCGCTCAGGAGCTGCAGAATCAAACTTCACCTTAGTCGTTCACAAAATGGGGGTTGGATATTATCGGGAAAATATCACCTCCTTCTTCCAAAGGGCATACCTTTATTATCACTGCTATAAATTATTTCACGAAGTGGGTTGAAGATATTCCACTTGGATCCACGAGTGCTGAAACTATCTGTAACTTCCTATTGAATAACATCATTTCTCGATTTGGACTGCTTGCTACACTTGTTTCTGACAATGGTACACCATTTAAAAACAAGGAAGTAAAGCAGTTCTTGGAAAAAAATAATATTCAACATAGATTTTCTACACCATATTATTTGCAATCCAATGGCCAAGCAGAAGCTTCTAACAAAACGTTTGAGCTAATGCTTTGTAAGACAATTAATAAACACAACAAGGATTAGCACATTCAGTTAACCTATGCTTTGTGGGCTCATTGCATGAGTATTCGCATGACGACAAGAATGACGCCCTATAACCTCATGTATGGCACTAAAGCTATCATGCCTTTAGAGTTGGAAATCCCATCTTTACGGGTTTCCCTTAGGGGGTGATTGACGATGAAACCTATCGATTCAACTGCTTGCATCAACTTGAGATGCTCGATGAATGTCGTCTACAGGCCCTCGAGCACCTTAAAGCTTATCAGTGGTCGCTATCTAAACAATATAATCAAGGCGTGCTTCCTAGGACCTTCAAGATAGGAGACCTGGTTCTATATGAAAATCAGCGGAATGTAAATGCATTACCTTACCAAAAGGGGAAATTTAGTCCTAACTAGTTAGGTCCTTATATCATGGTTTCGGTATACGGTTCGGGTGCCTATGTATTATCATCTATGGATGGAACACCTTTAAAAGAACCTGTCAATGTGATGCATCTTCATCGATACTATGCATAATGTCCTAGTGTGCCATGTATGTGGTGTTCTCCCTAAAGGGTAGTAATACTACATATATTAGCATTTATTCATTTTCACATCATGAATTTTTTTTGTGATTATGACGTGACCATGTGTGTGTTCATATAAAAACATACGTACATGTGTCTCACTATGCTAAACATCCATGCATCACATTGCATTATTAGATCATCATAGCATTTAATTAGCATGTGGGTATACGTGTTAAATCAAGTTATGATTAACATCTAATGAAAACATACATCTATATAACTAAAAACCACCCATAGCATGAGCATATATGAAAATGGAAAGCATACACATAAGAAAAGTCATGATACTGAAACCGGTGTATATATATATGTGTGTGTGTGTGTGTGTGTGTATGTCCAATGTATGAATCAAATGTCATATACATGTATCATGCCACTGCTATTAAACAAAAGAGTGGCCACTGAATATGTGTCTATACAAAAGATCTACAAATATGTATGTATATGTACGTCTAGCTACAAAAATGATGTACAAAATAGGGGTCATATCCCTGGGGCATGTGGCTCCCCGAGCCCTCTGGCTCTGGTGCTTTGGGAGGAGGTTGCACAGTGGTCTGAGATCGGGATCAGTGTGAGCATGACGCTGATAGACCCGCCTGTATCCCTCTAAGCTACCCTGTAGCGAGCAAATATCCATCCTCACCTGTATCAGCTCATGCTACAGCTGTTGAACATCTGTTGGGATCACAATGGTCGGTTGCGCGTCGAGCTCATCAATGCGGCTTTGAAGGGTGTCATGTGCCACCTCAGAGACATCAACCCTCATCATTGCCACATCTCACTTGAAAAGCGTCATTTGCAGCTCTCCTAACAATTGATCCTATTGCCCCCTGGTGGCTATCAACTCTATAGTTAGCTGCACCACCTCAACACCCCGCTCCTCATATGCAGTCCTTAGACGTGCCATCGGCTCAAAAGTGGGGGCATGCCTCCCTGCTAAAATAGGTTGATAGGCATCAAGGACCATCCCCTAGACTTATACAACAGGGGCCACCTCTAAAACACACTGAGCTATCAACTCAGTCCATCCCTATGCGTCCTCTGCAACCATAGAGAGAGAGAAGGGGATCAGTATCACATAGAAAGTGTATGTAGGTAACAATAAAAAAAAGTGTAAGTAGAAATATGAAAAAGCAGGGAAATAAAAATAATGCACTATGTATACTTGGATCCCCTAGCTGCCAGGTGGGATTGGGGTGTGGATCCACACTAGGACCTATGCCACTAGTATTGGTGGTCATCCCAAGAGATGCTAGTGTTGTTTCCACTAGAATGGTGGAGGTTCGTGGTGCTGATGAAACAGGGGTAGCTCAGGGAGGAGCTGACCTCCTCCATCGTCGCGGCCTCACAGGTGTTGCCTCCTCCTCCTCCTTCTCCTGTCCTAGCTCCTCCTCTCTCCCTTATATCACAGTGATTAAAATTGCTTACTTCACTAATATTATTTATCACACATATAATGGAAGCATAATGTGTGAGGTGAGCAAGGGATTGAGTGAAGTGGACAATAATGATGGTAGTATAAAATGGTAGTAGCAATCAAAGATTAGGAGGTGGTAGTCAAAGAGGTAGGGTTTTTGTTGATTATGGTGATCAAGGTAGGTAGTTAGATAGTGTTGGTAAAATCTCAACTTTTGCATATAAATATTTTCCTTTTCGTAAGGGTTTTTGTGTGCACTATGAGCTCTATTGTGATCATCACATGTAGTGAAGGTTTCTTCACAAAGAGAACACTCTAATTTCATAAATTTTCAAAAGGAAATTAAAAATTCTTAGAAATTTTCTTCACAAGAGAATATTTAGAGGGTGTTCTATTAGGCTTATTAAAAAGCCTCAAACCTTTTCAAAGTTATGGATCACTTTTTGCAAGGCTCTAGTTATTTAAGCTTAAATAATTCTTATTGTCATATCATTCTTAAATGGAATTTTGTCAAACTAGCTTCTCAACCCTCAATTCTTATTAAGGATGATCTAAACTATAGTGATGATTCTTTCCAAGGTGAGTGCTTATTCAAAAAATAGAAGTTGGAGTATTCAGGGATGAATGATGATTTGGATGAGCAATTTTTTAATTCATTTTCATTAGGGGATATTCTAGTCAATTTTACAATAAATTCTCAAAACTTTATTTTCTTCATAAAAATATGGATCTTATTGCTAAGCATCTAGGTAGAAGATCTATTGTTTGTAGGATTATGAGAAAAATACTGTTTTTAGGAGCTTTAAAATGGATTGAAAAGAATTGGAGCAAAGCTAAAATCCATTCTCTATCCATGCTTGAAAGGGATTTCTTCCTTTTTCTTTTCCAGACTCTTGAGCATCGATATTTTGTTTGAAGTAATGACCCCTAATTCTATGAAATAATTGGGTATCAGCATGTGTCTTTGGAGACCTTGTTCAATCTAGAGGCTAATATTTTTCTAAACTTCCTATGTGGATTCTATTTTATAAGCTTCCATTGGTAATGAGGACTATTGAGAAGTTAAAATTATTAGTAATGAGGACTATTGAGAAGTTAAAATTATTAGTAGAGAAGATTGGGAAGCTCATTGAAATCGATCAACGTTGGAACAAACTAGATTCATTTGAATTTTTTTAGGGTAATATGTTTAGGATAGTATTTCCAAGCCTCTATTAAATGCAGTCTAAATTATTTCAATTCAAAGACCTTGGATTTAATTTTTCAATTATGAAGGGGTTCCTTTTATGTGTATATGATGCAATCAAATAGTGCATAAGCATAAATATTATCTTTCTTCCAAGGTTTTTGTCTTGATGGAGGTACCTTTCTAGAAATGGATTCCTAAATTAGGCAAGCCTAATGTTATTTTTATTTAGTGAAATTATGGTAATTGTTGGGAAAAGCATGTTGAGATTCACACTTCAATTCTATAACTTGGAGAATTTTATTTTGAATCAAAGGTTATAGATTTTGAATTTCCCAATTTAGTGAAGATGAAGATCAAGTTCCTTCAAAGGAAGAAGATAATATTTTTTTGTCCACTAAAATTCTCGCCATTTCACATAAACTAGTTTAAAATCTAAAGTGAATTGTGGTCCCACTAGTAAGAAAGGCCTAAGGTCTAAAAAGGAGAAAACTTTGGAGGAGATCACTAATAGAAATCAAGCTCCAATCAACAATTTTTTGTAGAAATGAGACTCTAAAGTGTTGTCTAAGGTATTTAAAGAAGCACTTAAGATGGAGAAGAAGATGTAAGAGATAGTTTAGGTTGTCACAGTCCTTTGTCCTAGGATACTCACAGGATTAAGAAGAGAAGAGGTAGGAAATCAAAAGTGAAAAGATAACATCAAGAATTAGAAACCCCATTAGGTTTGGTTCATAGTGGACTATAAAAGCTCATCTTTCCTACAAACAAAGGAGGTTGATCTTAGCACACACCTATTTTGCTTCTCTCCTAGTTATTTTTTAGTTCAAGTTGCTTTGTTCATTGTTTCTTCTAGATGGTCATTAGAGTATTTTGGTAGATTTTTTTAAGCTTTTTGTTTTCCTTAGCTTTGCAAAGAAAATACTATTCTTCTATATTAAGGCTTGATATCTTTCATTGGAGGGTCATTGCACTAAGATCTTTTTTTAAGGGGTGAGGGAAACAATGGATTCTCACATAAAAAAAATTTGCTTGTACATATATTTCACAAATTTTATAAATAGCTAAATGAAATCCAACAATTTTATATAATAATCATCCTTTAATTATGTATATTATATAAAAAAGATAGTTTTAATAATTATACAAAAATTACTATTCATTAAATGGTTCTATTAATTTATGAGATTTTTTAATTTAAATATAAAATACTCAATTCAAACTTATTTCACACATCTATCTTCTTCTTTTTTGATATTAATGCCTCAAGCTAAAATGTTTGATAACAAAATGAAAAGTTTAAGAATAAATTATGTGTTGTATAAGTACATGATTAGTTAGATAGCATTTGTCTCAACAATGTGTGAGATCATCTAAACTATACACATCTTGACTATGTCATTGAAATGTTGGGAGATTGACTATTTGGAATAGCTTTTTGTTAAGGATTTTAATTCTTAATTAATTGTTTATTTCCTCTGAGTCCTCTATTACATTTTCCTAGATATGCAGTAGGTTCTCCCTTTTTTTCATTTCTTGTAATTATCAAATAATTTTAATATATTTAGTAAACTCAAACATGGCCTCCTCTATATAAATCAAGGGTTCTTGTAGAAAATGATTGAGGAATAATATTAAAAAGATTCTCTAACAAGATAAGATGGATTATGATACCCTTCAAATCAAAAGTGATATGTAATTGTCACCCTCGTAGGTTATATTGAATCATCACACATACTCTAAACTTTATTAATTTTTATATTTATTTATTTCATACCCAATATTTTCTCTTTACTTTTTTTATGGTGCATAAATCATGGATAACATAGGTAAATTATAAATTACATCTAATTATGAATAAGTTGATAAAATACAAATATATATTCATATATATAAAGTATGTACACATTTGAGATGTAACTTTATGTGAAGAAATATTTTAAAGATAGTCCATGAAAATTGAATAATATTTGATTGTGGCTTTGGGTAGCAATAACATAGTTTATAAGCCATATTGGATTTAGTTATTGACATTGCTGTGTATTCCTACAAAAATCCATTAATATGTTTTTATAAACATTAGGTTATCCAATACATGTTTCTTTTATATAAAATTTTAGATCATTTTACCCACCACTTAATCTCTTATTTTGACCATAACATGTTAATATCCACCTATGTATTAGCATCAATGAGCCTATTATTGTAAACTAATATGTTGCCAACTAAAATGCTAAAGACATATAGAAATTTACAATATCCAAACTAATGACATTATTAAAAGTACTAGATCTCATCTAAACCAATGACATCATTGAAATTATTAGATGCCATTTAAATCAATAAAAAAATAAAATAATATTATATGTTAGATGCGTTACACTAGCCAAATTTTATAAATAATCTCCTAACTCTAAGTTGTAACCATCACTTATAAATTACATATCACTTTTGATTTTAAGGGTGTTATGATCCATCTTATCTTGGAAAGTCCCTATGTGTTGACCCTTCAAAGCATGATATGGGTGAGGACTCTAAGATGGGTAAACAAGCCACTGATTTGGAGACTAGACCGAGTGTTCGCACCTGCAGCAAAATAAGGAAAAGCAATGTGGTTCCTATGCAGGATGTCAAAGAAATCATGGAGATGCATGACAAGGTAAAAACCTCCATTTTAATTTCCTTGTTCAAGTTGTTTATGCTATGTTGGTTGCAAAGCATTTTGGATAATCGATATACTTTTGTTATGATGTCTTGATTGCTACTATTGAGTGACAACTATTATCATGGATAGTTATTCGATTTTTGCTCTCACATGCATTATGGATTAATGATGTTGTAGAGTTAACATGAGATGTTATTATGAGTCAGATAAATTCATGATGGAAGTGTCATTTCGATGAGGTACAGGAAGAAGACTCGGCTCAAGATCACCACTTATGGTTACCTACCTAACTGTAATTCCTTCTTCACGGTGTGTATTATATGTCGGATATATTGTATGATGTTGTTTACTTGGTTGCAGGATTGCAGGTACATGACATCGACTCCACTTGGTTTTACAGGTTTGAGCGTGTCGATCCAACGGTTAAGTTGAACGGGAGATAGTAGCTAGGTAACATGTGTCAAGTCTATACCCTAGCCTTAGTGTGTCATCAGTTGTGTGTGTCGAGTCATTGTCTGTCTTGCTTTGATGTTATTTAATTCTGAAGCATTCTTGATTTGGAAATAGATATTTAGAATAATTGCATTTAATCATGTTGATGGTTATTTAATTTAAATAATGCAATGTGGATAAAAGTTTATATTTAAATTAATTAATTATATTTAGTTTATTTAATTAATTAAATTTGATCCAAGGGGTTGAATTTAGTTATTAAATAATTAAATTAATTAATTAAACGTGATGCAAGAGAATGAAAGGAAATAAAATAATTAGAATTAATTTTGAATTTAATTCCAACGTGTGGGAATTAAATTAGAAATTGTAATTAAATGTTTATTTGAGAAATTGGTTGCAACTTTGGAAATTAATTTATTATTTGAAATTTCATTTTAAATTGAAAGTGGGTTTTTGAAAAGTGAAATTGAAATTGAAATTGAAAGTGAAATTGAAATTGAAATTGAAATTGAAATTGAAATGGAAAAATCTAATTTGCATGTAATGTGAATTAGGGTTGTAAATATTGAAATTGAAATTGAAATTGAAATATCTAATTTGCATGTAATGTGAATTAGGGTTGAATTAGGGTTGAATTAGGTTTATAAGAATATATGTTTTAATTTTAGGGCAAGAGAGTTTTTAGAAAAATACATTTTTACAGCAGGGAAGAAATTTTGGAAAATTTCCACAAGGGTTTGAAGAAAGTTTGATTGTAGAATTGATTGAAGGAAAGATTGTTTGCATTTGTTGGATTTTGGATTGGATTCATTGGAGGATTGAAGAAAATTCAGGAAATCTTTGGAGGAGGCTTGCATAAAAAATTCATCTCTTCCTGTAGCTTCTTGTACCAGGTTTTCCTCTTTGTATTTTATTGTTCTTGATTGTTTTTTTTTAAATAGTAGTGATTAAAGATTTATTTGTTAAATCTATTTTAGAAAATAAATTTGATATTAGAAGAAAAAAATTAAACAAATTTACAGCCTTTGCTTGTGAAAATTCTTGAGTGAAAATTGTGAAAACCTTAGTTGAATTTAAATTATTTGGAGAAATTGATTTTATTGTTATTGAAATTAAACATAGAGATTGAACAATGCATTTAGAATGTTTTTAGAAAATGAAACCCTTTGTTATTATTAAAAATCGGATTTTAAAATCTGCAGTATAGTTATATTTTCATGGTAAAATGGGCTGGTTGCGCCACCTATAACTTCACTTTCACAAACTGGGTTTTCAAGAAATTTAAAGGGTTTTTGCATTTTGAAGTTTTCTTACTCCTGTCCAAAAATGGGAAATACCCAGATCGTATTTTTTGAGTTATGCTTAAAACATGAGACTGTTGTTAAATTATTTTCCCATGGCTGTTCTGAAAATAAAATAATAATAAATTGATATTTATAAATATTAATATTTTATGTATTGTTATTATAATATTAAAATATTATTTAATAATATTTTATATTGTAATTTATAATACTAAAGTATTATATTTATTTATATAATTTTAAATAAAATTTGTATATTAGATTGGTGGATTTAAAATTATAAACATATGGGAAAATTATTGTTATTTTAAAATGACATGTTAAAGTTTAATTTAAGGAGTTAAATATTTGATTTAAAGAATGCATAATTTAAAATTGAATTGTGAAATTTAAATCCATATGTAAAAGGTCCAATTATTAATTTGATTTAATTGGAAAATATATTTATATTTTGAAATATTGATGATAAAGGATATTTTATTTTGAATTAATCAATTTGATATTCTGCAAAGGATAGAGGAGATGTTAATGATTAAATATATTTAAATATATTAATGTATATTTAGTAGATATATAGTGAAGGTATATATCCATTTGAGAGAATAAGTAATATTTTATCTTATTTTATTCTGTTGTTTGCAAATTGGGTATTATTAGTGTTTTAAAAGAAATGATTAGTATGTGTAGAAAATGTATAGAGAAAGATATTTTTTAATAGAAATAATTACTTGATTTAAAAAGGAAATGGTGGTTTTGTTAATATGATTGAAGAAAATATAATGAGATGTATATATATATCCACGGGTATTTTCAATCAGTATTTACCTTGTTTTATTTAAGTGCGTGTGATTTAGTTTTGCATGAAGAATTTAAAAGATAAGTTTTGAATGCGTAGTCAAAGAGATAAGCCAAAAGATATTTTTTTTATACATTGATGAAATTGCATATTTTTAAATGAATAGTTGATGAGACATAGACTCCGGATATAAAATTGGAAAAGATTGTTTGCAATAGTATTAGGTTGCATTATAAGTAAATTTAGGAACTAACTAAATTGAAAAAAAACAAATAGTTATTATGTTTTATTTCCATAGAACAAATTAATCGTTGTGATTGGAATATTAAAGAATCTATATAATTGAGTTTATTAATATATATGTTTGGTGTATATATAATATGGAGCATGTAAAATATGTTAAGGGTAGATTCATTATCGTATTTC